>JAVTVY010048579.1:0-23797 GCA_036873755.1 Hanleya hanleyi | reverse complement strand
TTTATTATCCTCTCACCATCACCACCTGGCGTTCAGCAACGATCAGCATGTAGACATATAGAGTATGTACGGCATGTTATGGTATTCATCAGTGTATGGGTGACGCATTCAGCCGATGGTGGTGGTCTGTCAGCTTGGTAACGAAAAACGTGACATTGGTCACCCTCTCTACGACCCATTGTGTGTTGGGGCGTTGTTGTTGGGCCCATTCCAAGGGATCCACGGTGTCCAGTTTCTCCAGCATCGCCGCTAGCGACGCCCGGTTAATGATGGTAAACGGTTGGTCAAATACCCGGATGTTACTGCTAGGGTAAAAATATCGGGCTTGGTCTGTGTCCTTATGCTGCAGCACACAACCAAACGCCAGATTCAAATTGAAGGCCGTAGTTTGATCGTTGAAGATGGCTTCCACGTAGCTGCGTAGACGGGCGAGGTCGGTCAGTCGGAAATTGTAGATATCTTGAATAGGGCGATGACGGTAGAAACAGTGGCGGATCATGGGCCAATGGCAACGATAGATGTCACTCACTGGATGGTCTTCGTGTAACAGATCGCTAGGAACATTTATGGGTTCGTTCACGAAGTGTACTTTGCCCTCCACGTCGTACAAAATCTGGCCCAAGGTCTTGTCGTCGGAATTTGACTGTTGAATTAGGGCGACATCATCATCAGCCCTCGTGCGATGGGTGGGAGTTCTCGCTGTCTCGATACTGGTGCATACGGTTTCTTCTACCTGCAAACTTGGCTGCGGAGCAGGGTGTCGTGTGCGTTGATGTCGCAGCAACTGACTGGTCATTTTCAAAAGCCGACCACATTCTTCGCATGGACGCTTGGGTATTTCATGGCGTGCACGTGTGTGGCGCTGTAAATGATCCGGGCGCTGAAATGACAGTGTACATGTACATTAATGCGTTAAATAATAAAACATGGTGTTTGATATTTCAATTTGTTTTGCTGTGAACATACTAAACATGCCCAGGGCGGCTCCACCAGCCTGGGTATGATGTAACATTGGGGATAATAAACTGTATGAACATTGCTGAACTTGTTGTTATTCACGACAACCGCTATCCGATTGTATAATACAGAACATATATTGTATAATACAGGACATATATGGTACAATACAGGACAGATATGGTATAATACAGCACAGATTTGGTATAATACAGAACAGATACTGTATAATACAGCACAGATTTGGTATAATGCAGAACATATATTGTATAATACAGGACAGATATGGTATAATACAGCACAGATATGGTATAATTCAGGACAGATATGGTATAATACAGCACAGATATGGTATGATAGAGGGCAAATATTGTATCATACACAACATATATTGTATAATACAGGACATATGGTACAATACAGGACAGATATGGTATAATACAACACAGATTTGGTATAATACAGGACAGATACTGTATAATACAGCACAGATTTGGTATAATACAGAACATATATGGTATAATAGAGGACAAATATGGTACAATACAGGAGAGATTTGGCATAATACAGATTGGTGATGGTACATGTACATGGACATGGACATGAGTACATGTTTTTTGATTGGATAATAGTAGCCGAGAATACATTTAACGGGCAAGAACGAATATGACAGATGCAGCGCCAAATGGCGGCTTCTGATTGGACAAGAGCGTATTTGTATTGTAAACATACCCAACGCTGCTCCTCCATCGTATATATGATGTCCGGGCGGGGATAATAAACTATATGAACACTTGTTGGTGTTGTTGTTGTTCTCTCTCCGGTCTATACATGCCCCTCTAGACCTGGTTGATAGGGGTTTCTCCTATTTTAGGGGTAAAGTCCGTGTTCCGCTTTTTATATTTCCGGGGGAAATTCTAAATTTACATACACCCACTCCCCCACCCTACCTCTGTCGGCAGGCTCCGATAAGCCCCACTAGACGTGGTTGATAGGAGTTTTACCCTATTGTAGGGGTAAAGTCCGTGTTCCGCTTCTTATATTTTCGGGACAAATCCTCAATTTACATGCACCCACTCCCCCACCCTACCTCTCTCAGCAGGCTCCGATAAGCCAGGACCGATATTAGCCCTTTTGGACAAGGTTGATAGGAGTTTTTCCCCTATTGTAGGGGTAAAGTCCCGAGAATACATCTAACGGGCAAGAACGAATATGACAGATGCAGCGCCAAATGGCGGCTTTTGATTGGACAAAAGCATACTTGTATTGTAAACATACCCAACGCGGCTCCTCCATCGTGGGTATGATGTACGGGCGGGGATAATAAACTATATGAACATTTGTTGGTGTTGTTGTTGTTGTTGTTCTCTCTCCGGTCTATACATGACCCTCTAGACCTGGTTGATAGGGGTTTCTCCTATTTTAGGGGTAAAGTCCGTGTTCCGCTTTTTATATTTTCGGGACAAATCCTCAATTTACATGTACCCACTCCCCCATCCTACCTCTCTCAGCAGGCCCCGATAAGCCAGGACCGATATTAGCCCTTTTGGACAAGGTTGATAGGAGCTTTTCCCTATTGTAGGGGTAAAGTCCGTCTTCCGCTTTTTATATTTTCGGGACAAATCCTCAATTTACATGCACCCACTTCCCCATCCTACCTCTCTCAGCAGGCCCCGATAAGCCCCACTAGACGTGGTTGATAGGAGTTTTCCCCTAATTTAGGGGGTAAAGTCCGTGTTCCGCTTTTTATATTTTCAGGGAAAATCCTGATTTTACATGCACCCACCCATGACTTGATAGGCAGGCTCCGATAAGCCCGGGGACCGATATGACCCCTTTTGGATAGGGGTGATAGGTGTTTTCCCCTAGTTTAGGGATAAAGTCCGTGTTCCGCTTTTTATATTTTCGGGACAAATCCTAATTTTACATACAGCCACCCATGACTTGATGGACAGACCCCGATAAGCCCGGGGACCGATATTAGCCCTTTTGGATAGGGGTGATAGGAGTTTTCCTCTATTGTAGGGATAAAGTCCGTGTTCCGCTTTTTATATTTTCGGGACAAATCCTAATTTTACATGCACCCACCCATGACTGGATGCCCCTTCGCGAATGCTTCACTTTGGTACCTCACTCGACCCAATCGGAACATGCAGCGTATTTCGAGTCTGGGGACTACTCTTTTTCTCTGCGGAAGCTTTTTTTCCGCGACCGCATCACCACCAGACCGCATCACCGCGGAGGAATACAAAGGTCACGTGACCTTGTATCAGAGTTCAAGAGAATAAGCCGCTGCCATATTGGTAAAGTTTTTACCAAATTCAAGATGGCGACCAACCTCTGGCAGAGGTCACTTTCCAATCTCCAGCGCCAATACCTCAAGTTTAAGTGCAAAGAGGTCAATAAGGCTCGTAATACTCGCTATATACTACTGGTGCATTATTGACTCTCTACCAAACTTTCTACTCCACCTCCGTAACGACTACAAATTAAGAGCTGACACACTCCGTGACTTTGTAGTTCGTCATGTTGGAGTCATTTAGAGGTTATTTGCATAATCCCCGAGCAGTGGATCATGTTCGGTACTAGAAAAGTGTGTTGTTTTCGTCATTTTTCTTCAAAATTTAAGGGCGGGCTCTGCAATGATGGCTTCTCATTGGACAAGAGCGAACTTAGCCGACAATGTTTTTGATACGCAAACACACCCAACGCGGATCTCTCAACACGCAATCCTTGTTATTCTCTCTATCTTCCACCCATTCCGGAATTCACCGATCACCGGAAACTATCACCCTGACCATCCAAAGATTGCCAAAGGATCTGGAAAACCATACAATATCACTCTGACGACCTGAAAATCACCGAGCATTGTCAAGTGTGTCAACATTGGCAGACGACACGCTTGTCAATGTTAAATGGCCTCATTTGGAGTTACGAGGAAACCCTTGGAACACCAGTCTATGTAGAGGGTCATATGTTCACGACATTTATAATAAAATACATAGCGCCCTTGGTCCAGCGAGATATGGTAGATTATCGCCATGAGAGAAAACATTAAAATCGACGACCAGGACACGACCGCAGTCGTATTAATACGCAGCTTCAATACGACACCAAGAATGCTACATTTTCACCCAAAGTCACACAATGGCCGCGATACCAATCCAGTCGACCTGTACAGCCTTCCATAGATTCACAACACGACACTATTCGCCCCACAACAAAATTGCTAGTTTTCTTTGTATGGCTGCACCCATCGAATACGCTATACGTTACTGATGACGTCATTTCCGACCACGAGAGTAGTATGTAAACCACTAACTGACCTCGCATACACTCAAAGGTCAACCCGTTACCCAAAATTCGAAGATCAAAGGCCAATCTGTATACAACCCATACCTCCTCATCATAGGTCCGTGTAACCTTGCACAATTCAATTTTCGTTTTTTGTTTTTGTGTTCTCAAAATCAAAAATTGAAAATTGACCGTCAATTTTCAATTTTCGTTTTTTGTTTTTGTGTTCTCAAAATCAAAAATTGAAATTTGACCGTCAATTTTCAATTTTCGTTTTTTGTTTTTGGTTTCTCAAAATCAAAAATTGAAAATTGACCGTCAATTTTCAATTTTCGTTTTTCGTTTCACTTGTCCCAAAAATGAAAATCAAATAATGAAAATTGCCTCGACTTGTCCGTTTTTCGTTTTTTGAATTTAACTTTGACTCGTCAATGTTAACTGCGCACGCGCAAGACTTATGATGTCACTTTCGGTTCGCGGAGTAGTATGGAAAGCGCAAATCGGATTGTTTAGGCAGGTGTGGAGCATAATATGGAAAAACAGTAGGGGGCAAGATGTGGGAGTTTCACTACACTATAGATCCCTGGAGCCAGGCATTCGAGCTAGAATATAATGGGCCAACTGCGCATAAGCGAGTAGGCAATCGTGCAGCAGGTGTGAAGCATTATATGGAGAACAACGGGGTTGATACACATGGGAGTTTCATTAACGTAGGGTAGTATAATAAATACGTGGATACCCTAATCACATCTTCATTTTATCTAGCCAATTTCTACGTTCCCACTTCGAACTTCCCTTGATATATCTGGACCCCTTCAATGTTCAAATAACTTATAAATAGACACGAGACGTCACTGACCTCGAAAACATTTGAAATCCGAAATGGGTCGCACAAGAGCGTTATTGATTGGCTGACCTAATTAGTGGGCACCTTATTAGGAGGAAAGACGCCGCTAATAGAGGATGATGTCACTCAACGTGACTTCATTCGCAATCGATGTACGCTCTGATTGGTTCTTCTGTCGTTAGTAGGTGAAATTTACACCTCGGATTTTGAACACTGAAGGGGTCAGATGAATCAAGGCAGGTTCGAAGTGGGAACGTAGAAATTGGCTCGATAAAATGAAGATGCCTAATCATAACCCCCAAGGAAACTTCCCACGTCGATGCGTTGAAGCGTTTGACACCCACACTTGCGTTGAAGCGTTTTTGACGCTGAACGTTGACGAGCATCTGAACGCTCCAACGATCCAGGTCCCAAAAATAGAGAATGAAGATTGGACCTGAAGCGTTGAAGCATTCAGACGTCTGACATCAAACGTGGCGATTGTGTGCTTGTTTGAAATGGTGGTTTACGGGCCGCATACTTACTCTTATTGGTATTAAATCTTTGTTGGTATCTTTATAAATACTATATTTCAAATCAATAGCAAATAGCGGTTGTCTGCATGAATGCTGTTCGCTTTTGTAGCGCTCTAAACATCTATTTTTAGAAATGAGAAAATCTAAGACTGCGTTCTGATTGGCTCAGGCCTCAAGGCCAATAACCATTGAGAACAGCGGGATGCCACATATCCAGACCTGTCTGGTGCATCTTCACAAGTCCAGGTAAATCGTGAATCCCCGAACATAGACTGCAGTACTCTCTGTTAATTCAAGATATTAACAGACAGTGATAGTGTACTGTTCCAGCTGTCTCCCCTTCAGAGATTGGTCATTCGACTCCGCCAT
This sequence comes from Hanleya hanleyi, assembly GCA_036873755.1. Classification (NCBI taxonomy): domain Eukaryota; kingdom Metazoa; phylum Mollusca; class Polyplacophora; order Lepidopleurida; family Hanleyidae; genus Hanleya; species Hanleya hanleyi. Next base: position 17,815 of record JAVTVY010048579.1, on the reverse strand, counting down.
TTCAAACTAAGACGAGCATTTTCATTGGATCACTATTTATAGGAGCCACCCCAATCTTCATACACAACCACGTGACTGTCTCAGTTGACCGATGACATAGCGCGGCATCATTTTCGATTTCAAAATCTGGCGTATAACTGGGAAAATGTTGTTGTTGCTGCATCCGCCTATCATTGGCCCTCCGTAGAAGGGTCCAATACTATAGGCTATCCCCGCACAGGGTTTACTTGGACATTTTTGGTGATTCGAGTGAGTTCTTGAGTCGTTGCCTCAATCTCGAACATTTCATCCCCGAGGTTATTTTGAATTAGCATGTCGGTATCCCAAGCCGGCGGTTTTTGCCTTGACTCTTGATGTCGATTTCAGCCTGACATCAAAGTTATGCCAGCGATGTCACATCTCAAACCGTCCAGCTAGTGGATTGGAGTAATGAGCTAGCTGAAACTGTTGAATAATTGGTTTGATTTAGAGGATACCCCTTGATCTTTTTTTTTCCAGAACTATCGTGTGCAACCATGCAACCAAGGCAATGTATAGATACCCTAACAAATCGATCAATACACTGGCTCCCGAGGATGGCCTGGTGGGCCACATGCCTCTCACGCTCCACACCTCTCATACGACACGATTTGCGTTTTCTATTCTACTCGTCGTACCGGAAGTGACATGATAACCCGTCCACATGAGAACTTAACATAGATACGTCAAAGTTAAAATCAAAAAACGAAAAACAGACAAGTCCAGGCAATTTTCAATATTTGATTTTCATTTTTGCGTGAAGCAAAACGAAAAACGAAAAACGAAAATTGAAAATTGACTGTCAAATATCAATTTTCGTTTTTTGTTTTTGTAATCCCAGAATCAAAAATTGAAAATTGACAGTCAAATTTCAATTTTTGATTTTCAGAACACAAAAACAAAAAACGAAAATTGAAAATTGACGGTCAATTTTCAATTTTTGATTTTGAGAAACCAAAAACAAAAAACGAAAATTGAAAATTGACGGTCAAATTTCAATTTTTGATTTTGAGAACACAAAAACAAAAAACGAAAATTGAAAATTGACGGTCAATTTTCAATTTTTGATTTTGAGAACACAAAAACAAAAAACGAAAATTGAATTGTGCAAGGTTACACGGACCATCATCGAGTTACTAAGGTACCTGTACTGTTTTATTTCAATCCGCTAAACGCCAAAATGGTGAGACGACGAAAATCTGATCAAACTTAATCGAAACGAAACCCACGAAGGAAGTAAACCTCGGAAGGAAATCCACGAGAAATGCCTGGGACCAGAAACCCAATCTCACACACAAAAGGGTCGACACCGTGCGGAATCGAACCCGGGCCGCATTGGTAGAAGTCCGAGATTTTAACTACCGGACTAACCTTGCTGCCCTGAAAGGGGCACACATATCAGATGTAAAACAGTCCCAGATGGCCTCTTTGGTGACGTCATATTAATTTCATACTGTAAAAATGCACCTTTGGGTCGTTTTTTTTCCAGGTAGAGGTTTTTTTCCCATGCCTGAAAAGACAGTTGGTCATTTACGGTCGCCATTTTAAATTGACCCATGATCAAAAAAGTTGCTTCTATAGAACCCACGTGCGCCAGTTTTCGCATCTTACTCTTTTTTACTGTTAAAACTGACAACACTCGTCGACATGTTTAATTTGGTGATCTCCAAGTGAAATTCTAAAACGGTTTTGTGAATATTACCGAGATTAAAAATGTGCTCGATACCGATCCACTGCCGAGTAGAATGATATATGCGTTTAACGCAAGAGAAATGTCGAAATTAAGACGTTTATGGCCTTGACGTTTTCATCGCTAACCAGACGTTAAATGCCGGCCAGTTGCTGTTTTCCAGCAACGTGTATAAGACAGAGATAAATTCATGTTTGGCTTTGGATGACAAGCGAGTACAACCGCAAGATAATCTTTCCCACAAACACGGGCGTCACTTTGGATCTTACTGTGCGGACGAATTTGAGTTATGTCTCTAATTTCGACACCACATAGTGGTGAATGATCTGATTTTAGGACTGGTGACCCATTCTCTCTTGTAAGAAACCATCTTGTTTTATTATATTTATTTCATACACATTTGGAATTGGCGCTCCACTTTAAGCGTCTATACTCCAGGCATGGTTTTACTTTCCAAACCGAACCGAAAATTAGACAATTTGATACTGTTAATATATCAATATACATGTATGTTTTGGGAAGATAGAAATACCTTCATGGAAGACAATAGCTTTACTGTCCGAACTGAGTTGCTTCATAAACATAGATGGATTTCCGAACTAGATTTAAAATTACTAGATTTATAATTTAAAATATAAGAATTTAGTAATGTTTGTGTCCCAATATATTACAATTAATTAGTCCGGGACAACATGAACATCGGCGATACCAGATCTATACAATTTCACAATTCACTTTCTCAAGGCATTGCTTTACTGTCCACACAATGTAATTGACTTTTTTCAAATTTCAAGCTAATTTGGCTGAAAATAGAGACGTTCTGTTTATTTTCCATTGTTTTATAAACATAAGTGTAATTTTGGAACAGATGTTCAAATTTCTAGCAGTGTTGGTTAAATATGGAGAAGTTTATTTTCCAATATTCTAAATGTACGCTCAGGACTATGGCTCTGAGAGGGAGTACTGCCATATTTTTCAGTTTGATTGAAGGTAGTAAAGGGGTAGGTAGTTTATTTAGCACTTCGATGTTAAGGTCGTATATGTAGGTATCAATTCAGGGAGTATATCACGTTGCCTATGGAGCCATAACATGAAGATTTTTTTCAATCATTCAAAATAGACTGAGTATCCTATTATTAGTGTCCTGACACCTTAAAATGGGGTAAAAGTGAACACGAGATGGAAAACTGAGCCATTTATTTGTATTACCAGTCGCTCCAACGTTAAATACTTTTGACCAAATTTTGGGCCTGTCAGATTCATCGGTTGGATGGCACAGAATGTTAGGTGGGCAATAGATGATGCTTGCGCTACTCCCGGAACTTGCTTCGTGTTCACTGCTATAGCCGAAAGGCAACTACGGCGGATCGAGGGCGGAAAAGGCTGAAGATATTCGTTATACAGCTGCTATTTGAAAACAAGTATGGTGATCCCCATTACCTTTTCATTTCATATTTCACCAGGAGTGTATAAATTCCACATTATATGGTAATTTAAAGAAACTTTAACTTTGAAAAATAGGCTTTAAACCTGAAAATGGTGCTATTTCCCCATTAAATCAGTGTTATAGTCATTCGCTGGACACTTCCACACGTCACCATATATCTTGTAAATAACCACGGTAACCACCACTTTCTTTTCATGAAATGTTTAATCATTCACTGATGCACTTTGATGCAAATTCGTGATCTACGTTTCTTGTTCTTTTTGTATATTGAGATGATATAACCTCATGAAGTTATAATAATAATAATAATAATAAATATAGCCGCGAGCGGCAATGTAGGGGCCAAGATTTCCATTATATATACTACACATTTTCCGGAAAGTTTAATTTGTCAAGATTGCGAGCGCCTTAGGTCGAGTGTGAACTTTCATCCTTATGCGCTGTTATCCAAACAATTGCTAAAAGATAAACTATTGAAAGTCTATGGTTTTCTGTATGAGTCCGCTGTATCTGGGCACTGAATTTATGTCGCTCAATACTAATTGCGTCCATGTACATCAACATACTTCAAACAGCATGCTAATTGGGGGCGGAAATTGTATGCCTGCCCCTGCAACAACGCGAATGCATTCTTACTGTCAATTCCAAACACACATACATATATATATCCCCTCAATCAAAATTGGTGACCTGTTCCAGAAACTTCAGCCACGAATCGTGTGAAACAAACAACGACAAGATACAGTGGCAGAGATGCCGTTTCAATTACGTATTTTGGCGCGCGATTTTAGTCGACTGGGTATTGTTCCCAAATTGGTAATGAAATGTCTACCTTGTTTGCACCCGCCCATTCGTGCTTCAACTGGGAACATTCCACGTAAACGGCGACATCAAATACTCCCTCGTTTCAGGGACTTTAATCATCGACACCTAAATGATATCCCTGCCGAGCAGCTAAGTTCCTACGCTGCAGCCGTGAGAGGAACACTCGCGCGTATTTGAAGACAGACGCGCGCACTTCCGATGAATCAAAATATTCACCTTTTTTGTTTACGAATACCAGGATCGCTGGATCGCTAACCCTCTGTCTACCCTGTATTATGTCAAACTAACGGCTCTCTCGTAACTGTTCAATTTTTCCACAATTACTGTTCCCGGTACAGAGTCATTGTCAACGAAAGAACACAGCATTGGAAGTAAAGGGCACCAAATTAGAAGTTCGTAACTATTGCGGTTCCAGAGAAGAAGATCTTAGAGTGCTTTAGGGAAAATCCAAGATGGCCGCCGAACATTTCGACCAATCGGCATCTTCTTTGGATATGCATTAGATCTAATAGGCTCAACCACCACGAATCCGCCATATTCTGCATTGGCGAGTCCCATAACATACATATAGTCACTTCCGCTATCGAAATCCGTTGCTTGAAAATCTGATAATTGACCAATTTGGGTGAACTTCGATTGAGAATAGCGGGAAAACTATTGAAGCTAGGTAAAAACGGTTGACATATTTCCGAAAGAGCTGCTCCTGGACAATATAATGTAACAAACTGCAAGGTTGTACCACCCATAGTTCCAGAGTTATAGCCGGTACAAGATGAGTCCAATTTTTGACAAAATTCAAGATGGCGGCCAAACCACGTGACCTAGGAGCATGATTTTTACATATTCGTGATCGCCATACCACAATGCATATATGTAGTCACTTTCCCCTTCCAAATCCGTCATTTGAAAATCCGACAATTTTGATTGGTCAATGGCGGCCATCTTGTTTTACGGAACAAATTTTGAAATGCAAATCTGAGAGCCCCAGATCCATTGAGCATGTGTACCAAGTTTCGAGTCAATCGACCAAGTGGTTCCAGAGAAGAAGATCTTTGAAATCATACTTTTTTGGAAGGTAAATCCAAGATGGCCGCCGAAGCTTTTGGCCAATCAGCTTAATTGGGGGATATGCAGTAGTTCCAATATGGGCCAATCACCATGTGAAGTTTCAGCGATATCGGCGTATCGGTGTTGACTGTACGAGTGACGTAAAATCTGGTGGAAGAAGAATAAGAATAATAATAATAATAATAATAATAATAATAATAATAATAATACCAATAACAAAAGGTGACCAGCCATACTGGCTTGGCCCCCTAATAATAATAATAATGAACTTTATTTTACTTCGATGACCCGTTCAGCCAATAAGGCTGATCTTCCACGGGGTCGAAAGTTGTGTGGTACTCCGCTGATGAAATGTTGACATAACATGTTATGGTCCAATCCAATTATGTATGCATTAGGAGATCATACTATCTTCACTCTAGTCAACTGTTTGTGGCATTTCCTTCCAAAACCAGTATGTGGTCAAATGAGCAACACAACTGATAACTCTCTAGTTTATTATTTTATAACTTCTGTGTCTACTGACTGCTAGTAAAAATATACGTAAGATTAACAGATGTACTTATATAATATAATCTTGTTACGCTTTTCTTCTTACATGTATCAATCAAACAGCAAAAACTAAGGAACACAACTCATTTTCTCAAACATGTTACTTACACTGGCATGGAAGATGCCATGACATAAACGTTCATCCAGCAGTGAGCCAACAATAATTACAGAAATAGGTTGCCCATAGAAGTAAATAGCCAACCCAAGGGTGATGTCCGATATAGCTGATTTATTCGGTTCAATAACAATAACCCTAAAATATACAAATATACAGAACAAGTTAGACATATCACAAATACATGTAAATAAGCAGTCATTAATAAACAGAAATCACGGTCATTATCAATGTCACGTGATTACTTCACTCGACTCCAGATTCGTATGCGACATGTACATAAAACAGGAGAACGCTTTAACTGACGAGTTAACACGTTACAGAAAGATATATATGGACGTTAAGCAAAATGGAGTTAACACATACGACATAGAAAATAAATAGTCAGAATTAAAGTTGGATATATTTTCTTTGTGAAATAAACATTAAGAACTTGAACATATTCGTCAGAAGTTTACTAAATCAGTCTCTCATATACCATGTGTAGTGTGGGCAAATAGGTGGAAGGGCAAATTGACATGAAGGGCAAATGGTCAGAAGGGCAAATATCCGAAGGGCAAATGTCCAGAAGGGCAATTGACTGTACTCCGATAAGGATATACACGTTAAACACTCATAAGCTTTATAAAACTTACCCTATCACAGAATGACATAGGCCATGTATATAGGCCGCTGCCTACACCAAATCTGCCTGTACAACAGAAAGAAAGTTCCGTATTAGCATTTTGGCTAACTCTATCTAATTATCTAATATAGTACCTATATACATGTATACAATGCATTTGTGAGCGTGTCGTGGCCGAATGGTTCGAGTGTCTGACTCTGACCGGGAGTGCTACAGCTGGCGTGGGTTCGCCTCTCGCCAGTGACCGCTTACATTTACATTTCGTACAACGAACGTCGAGATTGGTTGCATTGTGCAGCGTCTTAAGGACATTGAAATGCAGGAAACTATTTCATATATTCAGTCATCTGACAAGCTTACTGTCTTATCTTCAATGTCTAGCCTGTTTTGTAGACCAATTTATCCCGACGTCTTAGTTAATAGACAATATAGAAGTGTTATTTGCAAATACAGAATAAGTGCACACAGGTTGGAAATTGAACGCGGTCGATACCAACAGTTAAATAGGAGTGACCGACTTTGTAAACAGTGTCCAAGTAATGTCATTGAGAGTGAACATCATTTTATTCTGACCTGTCCTAAATATATTACACTGAGAAAAAACTTTTTCGAATCAATTTCTAATCTGGGTACCAACTTCCATTCTCTAAGTAACACAGCGAAGCTTAAATTTATTCTGGGAAACCGCTGCACAGATACGCTTATTAAAACTGCCAAATTCTTGCTTGCTTGCGAAAAGTTGCGAGATCAATAAAGTCATTCATGCAGTGTGAAATATCTGGATCATATCAAGCTAATAGTATATATACATGTGTCAGATTGATAGGGCCTAAGGTTATTGAATTATGTCAGCTTTGCGTCATGTGAATATTGCTTTTATTCCTCTCGTATTCATCTTGTCATGTTTGGCAACTTGTTGTTACCTGCGGCACGCAGGTCTACGGGAGGCTCGCGTTGTTACCTGCGGCACGCAGGTCTACGAGAGGCTCGCGTTGTTGTTGTTCTTCTTCTTGTTCTTGTGACTTTTTGAAATACGCATGCGCTAAGAGAGTGTGATCTCTGCCACACTTTTCTTTCCAACCTCACATGACAACACTGTCTTCAGGCAAGTTTGAATTCATTTGCAACTATATTCGGTGAAATGAATTATTGCTTCGTTGATTTCCGTTCAGACTTCAATTCTCTTACGTCAGTCGCTGTCGGTCGTCACATCAGTCACTGTCTTCAGATATTACCATTTTCATTGAACAGTATGCACATGTATATACAATTTAAGATCCTTGTATTTCTTATATACCAAAGAAGATGAGCCGCAACCTTGTCAGTGGTTCAGCTAATTTGCATACAGTCACAGGCGACTGTCTTAGAAAGTAGAAAAATAAGTTCACTACTTCTAGTAATCATTTTATCTACCCAATCTAGATAAAACCCAAATTGGTGAAGAAGCATAACAAGTAACACATTATCATTATGATTAACATTGTGTAAGACTTGTTTGCCCATGGTATATATATGGACGTCTCACATGTTGTAAGACATGTTGGTATCGTGACGTTGATTTGTCTACGAAACTATCTTACATGTTTTCGGGAGTGGACTCGGGTGTGTTAACATCACTGTATTGCATGTACTGCTCAACTCAGGAACTCAGACAAACACAGTATATGTGATATGGATGAAATATGTTTTAATCAATCAATCCATATCAATTTTGTGTATAATATTGCAGATAAATGAGGTGGTTTCAATTTTGGTACTTTGATAATTTCGTAATAATTTTAGTCTGCCCGAAAATGACATGCCTGGTGGGCTGTCATCATGCTCTGGGTACAGCCAGAGCATGGCTAAAAATGACATGCCTGGTGGGCTGTCATCATGCTCTGGAAACAGCCGGAGCATGGCTCTAATGTTGGTTTGGGAAGAACATGACTGCAGTACCTGTTTAGAAAAGATAAAGATGCAGACTGCAGTTCATGTCTTCCCTCAGTGGCAGTTGGAACAGAAGAGGGCATGCACATATATACTTTGCATGATAAATACATAAGATTGTTGACACGTGGAACATACTCTCGCCACAACACAATACCAAAATAATCTTTGACACACTAAACATCTATGAAAACCCAGCCACTGCATAAATGTCGTATTTTGGACCATATGTCGATATGACACAAACAGATATAAGGAGATCAATAGAAAGGGCGTATGCAAATACTCTAGGAAATAGTGATGTGGCGATGAAGCATATCCATCGTGTCAACAAACACACATATATGTTAGATCAGTTGACCAAAAAGGCAAATTAAGTATTCAAATACTCTTACATGTACTTGAAATTATTCAAATCTGTTAATGTTTATAATTAACAAATCAAATCTTTAGTTTGAATATAGTATAAACATTAACTCAAAAGGATCTATGACAAACAATGTATCGAGATCTGCTGTGTCATTAAATACCCTAAAACAACAGAGTTAGGCAGGCAATGCCTCCATGGAACAAACCACATTACAAAGGGAGAATTCAAATCCCCTCTGAGCCTAAAATATAACATAGAATAAACCTAAACACTGATCGACGCATGGTAAAGCAAGTTACCAACACCCAGCAGCTAGTAACAAACATCACCAAACAGTGCAAGATTCGTCTCTAAAATTTAGATTATGCTCAAATATATGACATCCGTTAAAAACAAAGTTTCAAATAACTTTGCAGCTAAATCTGCCTAGTTAACACAGCAAAATCTCAACACACCGCTGCACTAAACCCTTAACAAGTTAATTGCAAATACTGTTTACTCAACTTGAAAATAAGTAAACTTCTCTCACCTGTTTAGAAAAGATAAAGATGCAGACTGCAGTTCATGTCTTCCCTCAGTGGCAGTTGGAACAGAAGAGGGCAATATGCCATGTGCTCAGTAGTCTTGAAGGCAAAATCACATGACCTCTATGTAAACAGATGGGGCTCTCCCGGGACTCTGTACAGGGGGAGACCCATATATCTACTTTTAAACTAGTAAACAATCAGAGACTAAACTGACCAGTCTCTGAGGGGTTACATTCACCCCTCCTTAAAAGAGGAATTTTGAGCCGAAATCGAGATCAAAAGTTCCACACACCACTGGTGGAGTCAATCCCACAGCCTGCCAGGTGAAAGTAATAATAAGATACAAATATCTGTAATTCATATGGATAACAACAGATAGGCAAACAAATAGGTGTTAAATATTCAGGCGAGCTGAAGTATACCGATAAATCTATTTTCAATGTAAATTTACAAAGAGTGTGATTCAAGATAGTGTTTGTAAAGGTGAGTTTCTTATGTAATGGGACTCCTAACGTCGACAAGTATTATGCAATGAAAACAAAAAGATGAATATGCCAAAAGTATTTAAGTGTCTCATACACCAACATTATACATTCACTACGCAACCTATCATGGTACCACTAGAAAAATACCTGATAACAAACGTAGGACATATTTCAACCAAAATACAACCAATGTGATTGGCTGCTCATTACATGTCGAGCTTTACTTACACGATGGATAACAAAGATCCAATTATAAGATGGCCCACGAGTCAATTATAGTAAATTTCCAGACAATTAAAAGACACGTTTACAATTCATCAACCCAATTTATGGTAACTGCTCTTAAAATGAAAATGTTAACACCTAAGTGTTGGTAAACCGTTGACAAATGAAAATGTAAAGTTCACGCATATCTCAAGAGTGTAGACAATGACTGGAGCAAAAATCAGCAGACAACAGACCAATGCAACTGAATCATACAAAGGGAGGTAACTTAGAACAAAACCCTGACACATACTTATATAATGTATCAGAAATTCCCGTATAATCGTTACCAGTCACAGGTAAACCGGCACCCTGCTTCATCCCAGGCATCTAAATATAATGACAGGTAACGTTATCAAGTCCTGATGGGACGTGATCCTGCATTCTGATTTAGAGAAACCTAAAGCATCCATTTAACATGGATGCACAGTATGCATATATATAGTGTCATAAATATCTCATATATTTTATGAGCACCATGGTCTTTGTCAACTAACATTAACTCTTTAGCCAAAACCCAATGTAAAATTCCCTTAACCATATTACAAAACACATAAACATAAGGGATATGTGAATATGGGGAATACATTGACACAGCTGTATATCAATTACAGGCAGGTAAACAACTTGAAACAGTGAACAGCTACACATTTACTTGTATCCGATTCACAGATAGTATGTCAATGAAGGTGACAAGTTAAGAAATTGTCTGGAAGTTATTTGCGTAACGTGTTTCACGACTTTTACTGATAGTTCTGCCATTTTAATAAACCTGCAAATTTACCACATAAAAGTTCATAACAGCAGGTGTCGAAAGATGAGATGTCCAGATAAGCATTCAAAAGAAGTCCCTTTTCGCCATCAAACGTCCAGGAATTCACCGTTGGCACTTCCATCAGGGTTAAGTTCCAGGTTTTCCCATGCCGTTGACATCATCAACGTCCAATTTAATTGAGGTATGATCCCTAGAGCGAGATACATGGACTGTCCAGTCAGGTCATCTATGGTCATCTGATTCTCCAGGTTTCCTTCTAAACCTCACTGGTTGATGGCAGTATATGGGCAATTTTGATAAATGTACAGATGTCTCCAGGTTAATTCCACAGATTTATCAATCTGAGGACGAGGCTGCATCAAGATATGGCATGGCTCAAACTAACCCCACAACGAGTGTTCGTTAGTCCCTCAGATCCAGATTAAATCTAATGTGAAATTAACACTGAATAATAGACGTCTATGTGATGGACTGTCAAAACATCTGTACTGTTAAGTTGCCAAAATTGTCAAAATGGACTTCAAATTCAATTGCCGAAAAAAGTGCTTCAATTTTCAGTCTCTAAAGTTTATCCATGGCAACTATAATATTCCAGTTTAATATTGGAGTATGTAGGAAGGCTATAATCAGAGATCAGCATTAGGAATATAGTCTCAGTGTTTATCTGAAACTCAAGATTGCTCAGGAAGTTCCATACAAGTGGCCTAATCTCAATTCTGATACCATTTGCCAAACCCCAGGCTTATTCTTCAGGCATGAAGCTTCCTTATCACAGATAACTTCAGCAAACCTAGAGACAATCACCAAATACAAGGTCATAAGGAACTAGAAATTGAATAATAGGACCACATTTCTTATCCTCTGAACATTATCATATCACCAGTAAATTAATCTCTGATTATATCACAGCCTTCCAACCCACAAATACACAAACAAGATTCTGGAGTTGCCAAGGTCACTTTGAGATAATATTAAAGCTTTCAGTACACAAACAGGCCAGTCTGGTATTAGCCGAAAGATCTAATCAAGTAATAAATACCAGGCTGCCTTCAAATTATGCAATGCAAGTCTGAAAAGTCCCTAGAAGAGATATACTGTAACAGTCACATTGTATAAACCACACCATGTCCCACCATCGGGCGCCAAATGTAAGACTTGTTTGTCCATGGTATATATATGGACGTCTCACATGTTGTAAGACATGTTGGTATCGTGACGTTGATTTGTCTACGAAACTATCTTACATGTTTTCGGGAGTGGACTCGGGTGTGTTAACATGACTGTATTACATGTACTGCTCAACTCAGGAACTCAGACAAACACAGTATATGTGATATGGATGAAATATGTTTTAATCAATCAATCCATATCAATTTTGTGTATAATATTGCAGATAAATGAGGTGGTTTCAATTTTGGTACTTTGATAATTTCGTAATAATTTTAGTCTGCCCGAAAATGACATGCCTGGTGGGCTGTCATCATGCTCTGGGTACAGCCAGAGCATGGCTAAAAATGACATGCCTGGTGGGCTGTCATCATGCTCTGGAAACAGCCGGAGCATGGCTCTAATGTTGGTTTGGGAAGAACATGACTGCAGTACCTGTTTAGAAAAGATAAAGATGCAGACTGCAGTTCATGTCTTCCCTCAGTGGCAGTTGGAACAGAAGAGGGCATGCACATATATACTTTGCATGATAAATACATAAGATTGTTGACACGTGGAACATACTCTCACCACAACACAATACCAAAATAATCTTTGACACACTAAACATCTATGAAAACCCAGCCACTGCATAAATGTCGTATTTTGGACCATATGTCGATACGACACAAACAGATATAAGGAGATCAATAGAAAGGGCGTATGTTCTCGAATACTCTAGGAAATAGTGATGTGGCGATGAAGCATATCAAACATGTCAACAAACCCATATATGTTAGATCAATTGACCAAAAAGGCAAATAAAGTATTCAAATCTGTTAATGTACTTGAAAGTATTCAAATCTGTTAATGTTTATAATTAACAAATCAAACCTTTAGTTTGAATATAGTATAAACATTAACTCAAAGGATCTATGACAATCAATGTATTGAGATCTGCTGTGTCATTAAATACCCTAAAACAACAGAGTTAGGCAGGCAATGCCTCCATGGAACAACACACATTACAAAGGGAGAATTCAAATCCCCTCTGAGCCTAAAATATAACATAGAATAAACCTAAACACTGATCGACGCATGGTAAAGCAAGTTACCAACACCCAGCAGCTAGTAACAAACATCACCAAACAGTGCAAGATTCGTCTCTAAAATTTAGATTATGCTCAAATATATGACATCCGTTAAAAACAAAGTTTCAAATAACTTTGCAGCTAAATCTGCCTAGTTAACACAGCAAAATCTCAACACACCGCTGCACTAAACCCTCAACAAGTTAATTGCAAATACTGTTTACTCAACTTGAAAATAAGTAAACTTCTCTCACCTGTTTAGAAAAGATAAAGATGCAGACTGCAGTTCATGTCTTCCCTCAGTGGCAGTTGGAACAGAAGAGGGCAATATGCCATGTGCTCAGTAGTCTTGAAGGCAAAATCACATGACCTCTATGTAAACAGATGGGGCTCTCCCGGGACTCTGTACAGGGGGAGACCCATATATCTACTTTTAAACTAGTAAACAATCAGAGACTAAACTGACCAGTCTCTGAGGGGTTACAATTGAATAATACTTTGTATCAAATTATAGATCATGCATCATGAAAACAAACGCAACAATTACGTTTCAGAAGTAAGCGGAACAACTCAGCAACTTTCACTGAATAAAGATGTTTAACTTTACCCCCAAGGAATTCGCATATATGGGAATATGTTTTGAAAGGAAGAATAACTTAACCCTCTGTGGGAATCGAAACAATGACCCTCCAATCCCTGGACTTGCACTTAATGTCTTAGCTATACCGACTCATTGATAATACTCAAAACTGACTTTATGCGCAAACGGTTTTATAATGCATAAATGACTTATGTAGTATTTAATGAGTCAGACAACCCTATGCGCGTACAACACATCATAGTTGTGCAGTTATATTGTGTACTTTCGGTTACAAGCATGAAATTTGGCACATAGCTATTTCGAATGATCCTCTTTCGGAACACAGTCCCTCTATCCTCATTCTCGCAAGCCAGGGCCTTGCTTCGCTAGTATTGATGTTCTCGTCCTCTTCCGCACTCATAATCCCTTTAGAATTGCATTAACCACTTCCGTAAAATCAATACTTATGTGTATCAGCAGACAATGGACAGAAACATGTTGCATTTGACATCATTCTCTCAATTCAGAGCCCATTTCTGCTAGAACTTACTGGTTCTACACTTCACAATTTACGTTACTTTGTCAATCAGTTTTACGAATGAAATTACGTCATATATTAGCAGATACTGACCATAAAGGCGATCTATTTGACCTCGTTGTCAAAAGCTAGGACCTAGATTTCCTTGAGAGTTTTTAAAATTTATTTTGATACTTAGATACCTTTCATATTGACTTGGAAGTCATTTTCGCGAATGCAATAATTTGATGTACCAAAAGATAATAACGAGAATTCGACATGATTCTCTTATACACACAGACCTTGTTTAGTGAACTAACCCTGAAATTTCGCACTTAAATCACCTTCCGAATGACTTAATGACAAACATATTCGCGAATTGATTATAGGGAGATATCCATAGATACTGACAAGAAATGTTTCTTATTTGCAGAATTTGATTTAAAAAAAAAAACTTAATAAAATTATCAACCTTCGAAAAGGCTTGACCAAACATGTCGGATGAGGTGATATCTCCTAAGGGTGAAATAGGTAATCATTTGTATAGAAGGAGCAAACCATGTATTGATATTGGCTTGCTGCATGGAAAAGAGTGTCAAGGTACCGTATTTAGTTTGCAGATGATAACGCACATAAATGCAGAAACTTAATTTATTATTCTAATCGAATATCAAGACTGTCACAGGCCTCAATTTGAATCGTGAAAAATGTCATTATGCCTCTTGAACAGTTCGATAAAGCCTTCAACCCCATTCCATAGTTTCACAGATCAAAGTGATAGACCTGATAATAAATTCATTGAAAATTAACTTTGAAGGAAATATAAATTTTCCATTTTGCTCGGCAAAGTAAGCGAGAAGGGAGACTGAAGAGCGTAGATGTTCGCGCTATGACTAAATCCTTGAAATTTGTTTGGATTTCCAAATATTTGAAAGCCTTTTTGATTAGCAAAAATCAACGGCTGAACCGAATGTTTTGAAATTTGGAATACACGATACTTGTACCAAGGCATTGTCAAAGCGATCATTGTGACTTCGTCTGTCAATTCAGTATAGACGGCACGGACCAGTCAACATCGTCGGATTTTGAACGGGGAAAGCGAATATATATATGGTGTCAAACCTATTAGTCAATTCCTACAATTGTGGGTTAGAAGTTGAAAATTACTTCCCTTGGCATGAAAACACTTGCAGATGGCGCTTTTTTTCTACAATTACCACTACCTCCGCCGATATGTCTTTCACTGTATTATTGCCACTGCCGCAGGTTTTGACTACAATGTAGTCATTTCTCACTTGTTGTTCTTCTTGTTCTTGTTCTTGTGACTTTTTGAAATGCGCATGCGCTAAGAGAGTGTGATCTCTGCCACACTTTTCTACCTCCGATCTCACATGACAATACTGTCTTCAAGCGCGTTTAAATTCATTTGCAACTATATTCGATGGAATGAATTATTGCTTCGTTGATTTCCGTTCAGACTTCTATTCTCTTACGTCAGTCGCTTTAAAGCTGTCGGTCGTCACATCAGTCACTGTCTTCAGATATTACCATTTTCATTGAACAGTATGCAGATGTATACACAATTTAAGATCCTTGGATTTCTTATATACCAAAGAAGATGAGCCGCAACCTTGTCGGTGGTTCAGCTAATTTGCATACAGTCCCAGGCGACTGTCTTAGAAAGTAGAAAAATAAGTTCACTACTTCTAGTAATCATTTTATCTACCCAATCTAGATAAAACACAAATTGGCGAAGAAGGATAACAAGTAACGCATTATCATTATGATTAACATTGAATAATACTTGGTATCAAATTATAGATCATGCATCATAAAAACAAACGCAACAATTACGTTTCAGAAGTAAGCGGAACAACTCAGCAACTTTCACCGAATAAAGATGTTTAACTTTACCCCCAAGCAATTCGCATATATGGAAATATGTTTTGAAAGGAAGAATAACTTAACCCTCTGTGGGAATCGAAACAATGACCCTCCAATCCCTGGACTTGCACTTAATGTCTTAGCTATACCGACTCATTGATAATACTCAAAACTGACTTTATGCGCAAACGGTTTTATAATACATAAATGACTATGTACTATTTAATGAGTCCGACAACCCTATGCGCGAACAGTACATCATAGTTATATTGTGTACTTTCGGTTACAAGCATGAAATTTGGCACATAGCTATTTCGAATGATCCTTTTTCGGAACCAGTCCCTCTATCCTCATTCTCGCAAGCCAGGGCCTTGCTTCGCTGGTATTGATGTTCTCGTCCTCTTCCGCACTCATAATCACTTTAGAATTGCATTAATCACTTCCGTAAGATCAATACTTATGTGTATCAGCAGACAACGGGCAGAAACATGTTGCATTTGACATCATTCTCTCAAGTCAGAGCCCATTTCTGCTAGAACTTACTGGTTCTACACTTCACAATTTACGTTACTTTGTCAATCAGTTTTACGAATGAAATTACGTCATATATTAGCAGATACTGACCATAAAAGCGATCTATTTGACCTCGTTGTCAATGTCTTAGCTATACCGACTCATTGATAATACTCAAAACTGACTTTATGCGCAAACGGCTTTATAATACATAAATGACTATGTAGTACTTAATGAGTCCGACAACCCTATCCGCGAACAGTACATCATAGTTATATTGTGTACTTTCGGTTACAAGCATGAAATTTGGCACATAGCTATTTCGAATGATCCTCTTTCGGAACACAGTCCCTCTATCCTCATTCTCGCAAGCCAGGGCCTTGCTTCGCTGGTATTGATGTTCTCGTCCTCTTCCGCACCCATAATCCCTTTAGAATTGCATTAATCACTTCCGTAAAATCAATACTTATGTGTATCAGCAGACAACGGGCAGAAACATGTTGCATTTGACATCATTCTCTCAAGTCAGAGCCCATTTCTGCTAGAACTTACTGGTTCTACAGTTCACAATTTACGTTACTTTGTCAATCAGTTTTACGAATGAAATTACGTCATATATTAGCAGATACTGACCATAAAAGCGATCTATTTGATCTCGTTGTCAAAAAGCTAGGACCTTGATTTCCTTGAGAGTTTTTTAAATTTATTTTGATACCTTTCATATTGACTTGGAAGTCATTTTCGCGAATGCAATAATTTGATGTACCAAAAGATAATAACGAGAATTCGACATGATTCTCTTATACACACAGACCTTGTTTAGTGTACTAACCCTGAAATTTCGCACTTAAATCACCTCCCGAATGACTTAATGACAAACATATTCGCGAATTGATTATAGGGCGATATCCATAGATACTGACAAGAAATGTTTCTTATTTGCAGAATTTGACTTAAAAAAAAAAATTAATAAAATTATCAACCTTCGAAAAGGCTTGACCAAACATGTCGGATGAGGTGATATCTCCTAAGGATGAAATAGGTAATCATTTGTATAGAAGGAGCAAACCATGTATTGATATTGGCTTGCTGCATGGAAAAGAGTGTCAAGGTACCGTATTTAGTTTGGAGATGATAACGCACATAAATGCAGAAACTTAATTTATTATTCTAATCGAATATCAAGACTGTCACAGGCGTCAATTTGAATCGTGAAAAATGTCATTATGCCTCTTGAACAGTTCGATAAAGCCTTCAACCCCATTCCATAGTTTCACAGATCAAAGTGATAGACCTGATAATAAATTCATTGAAAATTAACTTTGACGGAAATATAAATTTTCCATTTTGCTCGGCAAAGTAAGCGGGAAGGGAGACTGAAGAGCGTAGATGTT
>JAVTVY010048578.1:0-22214 GCA_036873755.1 Hanleya hanleyi | reverse complement strand
AACAGGAGACTCAACCGATAACAGCAGAACATCCGTATAAACGTACTCTCGAGACTTCATCTATGGCTCTTTCAAGAGCATCACAACATCCATTTACTATGATCGTCAGCGGCCCGACTGGTTGTGGAAAGACATCATGGGTGATGAAATTTTTGGAATCTGCTAATATCCATCCCTCTCCAACACGCATCGTATGGTGTTACAGTCAATGGCAGTCAGCCTATGAATCTACGAGTCTGAAAAATGTAAACTTCCTCCCCGGCATACCCCATGACATAGGCGAAGAGTATTACTTCGACCCCGGCCAAATCAACGTTATTGTGCTGGATGATTTGATGGGTGAGGTAAAGCGCGAGGAAAAAGTTGCCGACCTATTCACCAAAGGGTCGCATCACAGAAATTTGTCGGTAATTTATCTGACTCAGAATCTCTTCCCTCAAGGCAAGACATCTCGAGATATCACGCTGAACTGCCAGTATTTCGTTCTATTCAATAATCCTATTGATAGACAGCAAATTAGCACGTTCGGGAGACGGATCTTTCCTCGGGATACGACACATTTCATGGCAAAATTTCGCGAAGGCACATCTCATCCGTACGGATATCTGTTCATCGATTTAAAACCCCATACAGCGGAAAATGACAGACTGTCTACCAATGTAATATCAGGCGATGAGGAACTCGTGAAAGAGGAAGAACTGCCACCTCGACCAGCCCCAATTCCTAATCCATCAACTCAAATTCAACGCATACCATCTCACGATCCGACATGGTCTGCTAAGAGGAATGAACAAGTGGGAGAGGGATCATATACGAAGACGGATCCACCGTGGTTCAAACGGAATGAAAATGATGACGAGTCCCAGCAGACGCAGATGATCCATAGAAGCGGGAATGAAATGGAACGACGAAAGAGAAAATACCGTTCAGATGACGAACTCAACCATTCCGGGGAAATAGATCTACCTACCCACTTGCGGAAACGGGTTAAATATAACGTGTGGAAAAACATGTTCGGTAAACCTATCGCGAGAGATTGTAGAGTTGACATTGACGAGAGAAAACAGCGATATACAAGCCAAGGTTACGACGAGGACAAGTCTGGTGCAAATGCTATGGAGGATTATACTCCAACGATGATGAAGACTTTACGTCAAAAATACTGCAATCTCCTCGTGAACATGCAAAAGCTACAAACCGATTATATTCATAACGAGATCTTGAAAACAACGAGGCGTCTGCAAACGATATACGACATAGACTACGAGGAAGCACTCAGACAGACGATTAAGATGCGGAAATGCTTATTCGATAAGTTGATCGATGACGGTGATAGCGAGGACTCCGAATAAAGACCCCAGTGGAAATATTCGTACATAAACATTGAATGGAAGGCTAGATGTCGAAATGATACCCGCAGTGGAAATGTATTTTATATAAGCAGTTTTCGCTCATTATTTGTGCAGTGAGTTGATGAATAAAGCGATTATTTAGTAATCTTCGTATTGCTTTGTCTCTATTTTATACCAGTCATATAATTCCTCCTCCTCCTCCACCACCACACACACACACACACACACACACAAACGCACACACACACACACACACAAACACACATCCTCCTCCTCATTCCTTCTCCACACACACCACACACACACACATCCTCCCCCTCCTCCACCACCACCACACACCCACACATACACACACACACACATCCTCCACCACCACCACCACCACCACACTCCTCCTCCTCCACCACCACCACACTCCTCCTCATTCCTCCTCACTCTTTCTCTTCCTCCTCCTCATTCCTCCCTCCTCCTCCTCCTCACATACGCTAAGGTAATTCTACCAGGTAGTCCTGAGGAAAATGGCCCTCATCTCCCCAAACGCTCTTCATTGCACCTCCGAAACTCCCCGTTGTCTACTACTTGTGAGTGATCTATAAATATAACAGGGTTTTTGCCCACAAAGAAAAACTGGTATTCTAGGGCGTTAGGATAAGGCTTAACAGACCGATATGTAGGGGAAGATAACTCTTGTTGGGCCGTACCGTGACCGGAAGTGACCTTTTGACAGGAATATCACGTCAACTTGACCTACTAACCTATGTGTGTGTGTCTGTGTATGAGGAGGAATTACTATAATATTGTTTCTGAAATAAGATATTTTCGTATGGTTCGATAGGCACTCGTGAACACCGCGAGAAGTGATCAGTCACACGTGTCCACGGGTACAAGCGTCGTCGTAATGACACCTTAGGGAAGTATTCGTGGTAAGGTATAAAGAAAAAGTTTTCGACGCCGAATAGAGGCGAAACTTACGGAGATACGATAAATTCGTATAGGAGCTTTACGGTAGACCCTTACACGAGGAATACAACGCCGCAAACCCCGAGCCCGTATGTCGCTTATTTCGCGAGAAATCGCCGAATCACGTGACACCGATTATCGTCTAATTGCGGCGAAAGTTACCGTCGGGCGATAACATTGTATAGGACCTTTATCGCGCATCTATACGAGAGGAATACGATACCGTAAGCCGCGAGTCTCTATCATTCTTAGTTCCCGAGATATCGCCATGGGTAATTTATGGAAAATTCGACGAAAATCGGCAAAGTCCAAAAAAACCCAAACAAAAAAACAAAAACAAAAATCGAAAAATTGTTTTGGTCTGAAACGAAATTTCTAGGCTTTAGGCGTATAATTACGGATTCTGTCTATTTGTCGAGTATATCTTATTGAAGTTTACGGGGAAAACAGCCGTCTCAGTGAACCGACCAATCGTGCGTGACGAAGTATATATTAAATTACGCTGCAGTTGCCCTCGGGCTACAACCACTCGTGCGTGACGAAGTGTATCCTTGTAACACTCGCTATACCTTACATACCTTCGTAATTCGCTTGACTGCTTAGGTCGCATTGAGAATGGTGTCATACACGTCCTGATCATGATTAAAGCGTGTTTGGACTTGCATATATATCGTCCGCTTGATAATAATGATAACTCGGTGGGTGGTGATTTTAGGAACCACTCTCTTATGTGGACGCACCATTCCCCATCGTATGCTGCAGTGCTAATATATATATTATCTTGTAGCTTGAATGGAGTTTCAACCGTCTCATTAGCCTGAATCATTCTATCCACTCTAGGCAGGAATTGTTTGAATGAAAACCACCCATCTCTCGTCAGTCGTATGGCAACACCATAAGGTTTTATAATCTGCCCATTATGTCGTATACGTTGAAATGTTACTTGAGGAGAATTTCCTTCACCCCTCACCTGAACGTATAGATTACTCATTAGTCGATACATATTGGCTTTTACAGGTGCGACAGTCGTAGAAACAGCGCATGAGAAGCCTTTATATACGCATTGGTCATTTTATCAGTTGACCATGTGACGGTCGACGTATTCCGTGTCCGGTTAAGTAAGTAAACGGAGCGTTTTCCGACGCCGAATAGAGGCGAAACTTACGGGGATACGATAAATTCGTACAGGAGCTTTACGGTAGACCCCTATACGAGGAATACAACGTCGCAAACAGCGTGCGCGTATGTCGCTTATTTCGCGAGAAATCGCCGAATCACGTGCCACCGATTATCGTCGAATTGCGGCGAAAGTTACCGTCGGGCGATAAAATTGTATAGGACATTTATCGCGCATCTATACGAGAGGAATACGACGCCGTAAGCCACGAGTCTCTATCCGTCTTAGTTTCCGAGATATCGCCATTACGACGTCATCGGCTTCCCCGGCTTCCCTGGCTCAGAACCCCCCTTTTACATTCTACTGTCAGCACTGTTGATACCGATTGATCTGCAGGTGGCATTTAAACAGTAAATAAACCACAACCTTAATATCTTCTTACATTGTTAAGTGACGTAACCAACCACGAGCGGCATTTCTTGGCGGTTCTTTTGAATTTTAAGGCTTATCGCGGAAAATCTATTTGCCGGACTGTCCTTTGTGCACTCTGGATGTAGTTGACTTGGCTAGTGAAGATGGCAAGACTTCCTTCGACGAGCTTTGTCTCCCAAGTGGGTATAGACGCGTATACAGCCCAATTTGTTGTTGTTGTTGTTGTTTTTTTGTTTTTTTGTTTAAACACGGCTTTATTTCAGAATGATCAAGGGCACAGGGGCTTGTTACCATTGATAATTGGTTGATTATGTTGAATTGATGGAGGCATGGAGATGGAGGTCGAGGTCGTGAAGAAGGACACCTAACTTCACGACCCCCTCCCCTCCCCAATCAACATTATTAATCAGTTAACAATGGTAACGAGCCCCTGTGATCAGGAGCCAGTTGATTTGCTTCTGGAACGACCGGAGTCTTGGGAAAACAAGTCTTAGCTGGGTTATGACATCTTCATTTTATCCAGCCAATTTCTACGTTCCCACTTCGAAGGTTCGAAGTGGGAACGTAGAAATTGGCTGGATAAAATGAAGATGGGTTATGATAGAAAGCGGACAACAACTCCTACAGGATCACCTTTCCCTTTTTTCACCGGCACACCAAGATGTGTACCGTATATAGCTTCATCATAAAATGATCAACTAATTGTGGATTTGGCAATGGATGGCTCCCTGATGGATGTATAAATTGACGCTTAGAATTATGCTTGCATTTGGGTGTTATATACGCCCAAAAAACCTGATGTTCTATTCTTAAACACAAGTCGTGCATCCTAGTTTACCAACAACGGTCGATTAACAAGGGACATGGCTTATGCTGTTGAAAAGGATATTGGTGGACACAACATGGGGTTTTGTGGGAATCTGACCGCTGCCCGATAAATTGCGGACCTGACGATATCGAGCTAATGTGACCACAGCTTGTACATATCACACAGACAAACGGTAGAACAAGGCCAGGTCGACCTTATTTGCGTCCAATACCACAGAGTTAACAAGAAAAACCTGCTATATATGTTCAGAATTTTCTGGAAAAATGAGGGTGTTAGGGATGGATGTACAAAATAAAGAGTTAAATCAATCGTGGACATATATGGTACTGGAGTGTGCCATGCACGCCTACGAAACCGGTTTAACAATCCATGCAGTAGCTGTCATTTCTTGTTCTTTCTGTCAACAATGAAGTATGTGATTTTGTGATGTTACCGTACAAGTTCACGCGATGAAATTTAGGTAAGTCCGCAAAGTTGAAAAAAAAACCTTTTTGCAAAATAAACAAAAATGTCAGATACATAGAAAGCACGTACGTTTTGGGCCACTTGTTGATGTTGGTTTTTCATTTTTTGCGTCCTTTGTAATAACATCTTAGGCGAACGTTCTCTGCATATATATAGATTCACAATGTTTTAGTTATAACCTGTAACATCTGCCCAACATCGTCTCTTTTTTCATTCAGGCAACCATGTAAGGAAATAATCTTCAACAAACATCAGGCTACCGTATATGGAACATAAAGCATACTGTCATAACAGTTTGGGGTTTCCTGATATCGGGGCGTGGGGTGGGTGGATGGAAGCGGGGTGATTATGTTATCTTATAGATACTTCGGCGCAAGTATGTGAGAATCTACCAATACGTGGGGATCAGCTCATGTTAGCATGGGGCGTCGCCAGGATTTCTTGAGAGGGGGTCGTTTCCTAAATATTTACTCATCAGAGATCCCAATACTGTGTGGTACCACATAGGAAAATAAAATAAGGTTTGGCGTCAAAGGGGGGTCGTTCGCGCACCCAACGACCCCCCCAGCGACGCCCTTGGTTACATTTGAGTCAACTGGAGAATATATGCGAGAATCTACCAACCAATATATGTGCAGCTCAATGTTATAGTCGAGCCAACTAGAGTAAGACTGTATGTATTTCAGAATCCCCGAATATGTGTGAATTAGCTCAGTGATCATATTCTAGCCAAAAAAAACTACCGATATGGGAACTCAGCTCATTGTTATTTTCAGTCGACTGGGGCATGTTTCCAAAATTTACGGCTCTAGCGTACGTCCGTATGTCAAATCATCTATCCACAGGGGCCCGCTACCGATGTTAATTGGGTTAATTGGTTAATAATTGAATTTGAGGGAGTAAAGAGTACTTTTCTTTATTTCTAATAATCGGTCTTTCATGAATACAGAATAGGGTCTCTTTCGATGTATAGGCCAATGATCGTCCAGCATTACTAATTAATTATATATGAAAATCTGACAAAACAGACGAGGAAAACATCAACAGACCTTAACGTTCCAGTTTCAGTGTGCCCTCGTCGGAGCGACAACCCCTAATGGACCCCCTAGCATCTGTTCCCTCTTGCGCCGAAGTGTATTATGTTGGTGTATGTATAAAGGTAAAAAAAATTATCTTACCATGTTTCGCCTTCGCTTGATTTATACTGCGCTACTGAGTACCCAAACATACTGCCGGCATCTCCCGTCTGTACGATTGCTGTGGGTAAATCCAGGTTAAACGTCGACACATTTCCGAAGGAAAAGCCAAATAAAATCACGCAAGGCAAAAGAAATATATAAGAGTGTAACGCTAAAACAGATGCTAAACTTCGGGAAAATTTTCGAAACCCTGGTAGTTTCGCCGTCCTTCGGCCATAGGAACTTTTATATATATGAGGCTTGGTAACTCCAAATATTTTGCTCTTTGAACATTGGAATGATTTCAAAACGTTCGATTTAATCTCCGCTTTTAATTCGCTTTTTAACCCTTGTTGGTAACGTGATCCCACACTTGGCTTCCCTTCGTGTGTATTCCTTTGCGCACAGCGTCTACATCGGGGCTGGCACTGAGATTTCCCCATTTCATCTCCCAACTCGTAAATTCCTTGCGTAATCGCCATCTGCTTTATTTCTTCCTCATGCGATTAAGCTTTCAAATTTCCTAATCTCGAATTAAAATATATTCAAATCACACATGAGATTCTCTCTGTTTACTTCCTCATCCTTTTCTCCTTCCACAATCACAGTAAAATCTGTTTCTGTCACACAGAAAAAATAATCCAATAGTTAAAAGTATTTTTCTTCCCTGGCTCGATATATAAGTGAGAAAATAAAATAGACAGGAAAATATTGTTCCGTCCTACGGTAGATCAGCCATACTGGACATTCAAGTTCCTTACATGACGAACTTCCCTCTGCTCGTATTGAAGTACGGTACTAAACTACACCGGTTATGCACGGAGTCGAAGCCGGGATGATGTTGCCCCCTCTCGCAGTGAAAGGCCTGAAGCTATTTCCGGACTAACATCTACCTAGATTCTCCCGTATGAATCAGTCAGTACATGTAAGTAGGCCTATAGGGAAGGCCCAGTAGGGGGTTAGCAGTGGTCTGCGATGGTTATCAGTCGGCTGATGGACATCTTTGTCAGGCAGTCAGAGGTACTTTGAGGGGGTTTCTGTGCTTTTTATAGATGCTGTTGAGGATACGAATTCCTATTCATCATTCACGAGCTAAATAGAACTCAGTAAGGCACAATAGCGAGCCATGGATCGCGATCTCCCCTCCCCCAAACTTTGGGGAGTAACAAATGGAAAAAGTAGAATTCAAGATGGGTCACCCCCTCAAGTTTATGTCTCATTCGAATCCCCCCTCCCCCCCATCTCCCCCTCGAATCCCACCCCAGGGAGGGCAAAGCAATGTTCACCCGTGTCTAGCAGACATGCTACTTTTAATACGATGATTTTCTTAAGAGTTTCTTATTTTATTGTTTTTGGTTTTTGGTTTATTTTAAACTTGTCCAATCTCCAAACAGAATTAATCTCCCCATATGTGTTGCCTATTCATAGGGCCGTATAGCTTTGTATGGGAAATATAACTTTTCCTCCATAAGACTGCAGTTTTCAGACGATTTACTGACTTATTATTCACAAGAAAAAAAATAACAAAATACACAACACCTGAAAATCAAATAAAAAATCTTTCACTTCGATGGAAACTGTTTTAATCGCAGATCTCCGAATAAGGACAAAATACCAAAATACACAACACCTGAAAATCAAATAAAAAATCTTTCACTTCGATGGAAACTGTTTTAATCGCAGATCTCGAATAAGGACGCAGTTGAAACATAGGCCTAATTATGGCATCCTCTCGAGCCAGTGTATCAATCAATAGGTTACGATCGATACACTGCAGGCTTGGTTAGTCGCCGATAACAGTCCTGGATATAAATAGCTCGAGGGGTTTCTACTGAACCGAACCAATCAGTAAGCGCGCTGAAGCAATCATCAAGCCAATCCGCAATGAGGTTTGAGTTTTGACTGGTTTGAATTTCATCGCGGACCAGACTACCTTTGAAATCGACATCGGGTCTCAAAGCGAAAACCACATGCTTCAGATACCGACGCGTTTATTCAAAGCAACCGCTGGGGATGAAATGTTCGAGATTGTGTAACAGACGCAACAACTCGAGAACTCATCTGATTCAAACGAAAAGGTCCAGGTAAATCGTCTGCGATGATTTAGGGATTACCTTGACTTGCAGATGAATTGTGGTGGAAGGTCAAGGATATGACTGAAACCTGGCTAAGATTCATAGCGTCTCCCTTTCCGCAACGCTATGCCGCCGACAAATACATTTCCCTGTTGGTAACTCGAACATCTCCATCGCGCACTTATTATTACCTTTGCGCCCTATTGGACCTTCATTAACTTGAGAAAATGGGCCGCGATGAATAAAAATACCATAATCGATGTTGTGATCATCATCCCTTGTATACACGGGGTCTATTCTGACGGAAATGCCTATCTTCTTGACCCTCGAGTTCAGGTGATTTTGAGGCTCCATAGGGATAATTTTAACGTCTGTAATCAATATATGACCGACAAAGGGCCATTTAGTCTGCCATTTCGGTATTTCAAATCACTTTTCGTCCATGGTCCGTCGTCCGTCGTCCGTCGTCCGTCCGTCGTCAGTCCGTGCGTAAACAATTCTTGTTACCGCGATTTCTCAGGAACTACTGCATGGATCTTTTTCAAATTTGGTACACAGGTTCCCCTAGGGGTCTTGTTGTGCAAGATACCTTTTCTGCTCCGATTCGAAAATCCAATATGGCCACCAGGCAGCCATCTTGGATTTCCCCATGAAACTTAGTTATCGTCATTTCTCAGGAACTACTGCATGGATCTTTCTCAAATTTGGTACACAGGTTCGCCTTGGGGTCTAGTTGTGCAAGATACCTTTTTCGGTCCGATTCGAAAATCCAATGTGGCTGCCAGGTGGTCATCTTGAGTTTCCCCTTGAAACATTGTTATCGTGAATTCTCAGGAAATATTTCATGGATCTTTCTGAAATTTGATTCACAGGTCCTACATGGGGCCTAGTTGTGCAAGATACCTTTTTTGGTCCCATTCGAAAATCCAACTAATACGGTATTCCCGGCGGATCAAACGGTGGGGCATATTCTATATATTGACTATAGAGAATATCCATATCTTCACCTTCCATATCAAGGAGTTCAAATAATTCGGAATTAAAATGTATTTCTTCAATTTTTAAATCAGTTTTCTTTAGTCCATGCAGTTGCAAGTCAACTGCTCCACCCTTTCGTCTGCCGGCGGGTCAGCTACATGAAGGGACGTCACTCTTGTAACACAATGTCACAACTCAACAGCTGTAAACTACTGCATGTTTCGATCCAAGGGAAATAACCAAGATTCAGACACTTTGAAATTCGAAGTTTCAACATTACTGCGCGGACCAGATCACTTCAGTATTAAGTATTGTACCATCTTACTATTTTCGAGCATGGTATCTTAAAAGAGATATCTCAAACTAGTCCAGTAAACAGAACAGAATTAGCATTCGTTCCTAATTATAAAATCTTAAGTATGCCAAAGTGTCAAAGAGATTTTTCTTCGCTTCCAGTACCCAATGATGACACGTGCAAAAAAATAATACTACAAAACGAAGACGAAGGATCCTCCGTACATGTACATTCATTTTCAGACTAACTTTGCTCATTTCTCTTGTACTATAACAACCGACATAAGTACAGTTTCTAGAAATCTTGAACTCCTGAAACTTAGAAAGATTATATCTTGGTGTTTTCCAGTGTCTCTTTTTCGATCTTTTTCGCTCAGATTCGAAATTCTGTAAACAAAATTACAACTCAATCGTCTTAGTAGCAATGGACAAAAAGATCCTCTTGTCATTAGCTTACAATTATCGGACAATGGTGGGCGCCAAGATCCTTCAGGATCTCTCGTTATTCATCGCGGCCCATTTTCTCAAGTTAATGAAGGTCCAATAGGGCGCAAAGGTAATAATAAGTGCGCGATGGAGATGTTCGAGTTACCATCAGGGAAATGTATTTGTTGTCGGCATAGCGGTGAGGGAAGGGAAACCGCGAGCGGACACTTTCCATCGCGGCGAATACTCGAAAACAATTCTTAACCACGATTGAAACCTTTCCACCGCGGTAGATACTCGAAAACAACTCTTAACCGCCGCTGAAACCTTTTCGCCGCAGCCGGTGGATATACTCGAAAATAATCTCAACCGCGATTGATACCTGTCCACCGCGGTGGATTGGCCTACGCGAAAACAATCGTAACCGCCACTGAAACCTTTCCAATGCGGTGGATACTCGAAAACAATTCAATACCGCGATTGAAACCTGTTCATGGTGGTGGATACTCGGAAACAATCTTAACCGCGATTGAACACAAGTGTTAACCATGGTTGAAAGCTTTTCATGCACCGACACTCGAGAACAGTTACTTACCGTGTTTGGAACCTGTCCACCGCGGTGGACACTCCAATACAATAACTTAGATTGGTTGAAACCGATCCACCGGGTGGTGGATACCGGTCCCGGTACTCGAAAACATGTTTTACCGTGGTTGAAACCTTTCCGCCTCGAAATTGTTTCAACCACTTTACTGCGATGGAAACAGTTCCTATGTGTGTGGGGGGTTTTTTTTTTTTTTTTTTTTTGAGTATTAGTAAATTATCTGAAAACTTCAGTCTAGTCAAGGAAAACTGCAAACAAGTATGAACCGGAATAGGAGCTGAAGAAAAACTGATGAAAAGTATAAAGAACTTCCCCAGAGATCCACCATACAAGACAAGGAGGTACACGGGTATGGGTTTTTTAATAATATAAAGATGTGCCAAGAGTTCCACATCCTGATTTAAATATTATATGATGATCAGCGCCACCTTAATTAAAGACAGGTTTGAAAGAAATCTCAGTGCTAGGAATTTATACCGTCTTTCAGTGCTTCAACAAGTGTTTGCTGGATCAGTTAACCCCAAAAGATAACAAGCTGACTAAAATTCCTAGCGGACCATATTTCCTTTCACAAAACATCGTAGGCCCTATATGATATGGAGGCACTGCAAATGAAATACAGCTGATCGATGTTGTTGGCTTCGTCAGTGACGAAAGTTTCAAATCTATATATATATACACGCCCAGTGCTACCGCAGGATGTCTAGCTCTTCCGGTTTCGCAAATGGTAAAAA
Organism: Hanleya hanleyi; assembly: GCA_036873755.1. Classification (NCBI taxonomy): domain Eukaryota; kingdom Metazoa; phylum Mollusca; class Polyplacophora; order Lepidopleurida; family Hanleyidae; genus Hanleya; species Hanleya hanleyi. The sequence goes on along the minus strand of JAVTVY010048578.1, from coordinate 10,770 downwards.
TTGCAGTTGAAGGGTGAATTCACATCTGCCTCTGTTTAGTAATATACACATGTCCAGTTTATATTGTTATTCTCCCACCAAAACTGTGTACGCTTCTACATGTATCACTGAAGGGCGCGAGTGTATATCTTTGCAGTAAGGGGCAGCTGAATTTTGGAGATATGAGATGATGTACCGTATAATCCATTGCCAGTTATTGGTCTTGCTATATGATACCCCAGTATGAAGCTAAGGCCCTCGAAGACTGATAATTTATGAATGACATATTATAGAAAAAGAAAGAAATAAAGCACTATGTAGTACACCTCGGATAATGCCTATTCTCGCGTATTACTATTTACAATAGAGTATACACATTATTTAGTGTATACTATAGTAGTTTATTTCGTGATGTTTCTAGAAGAGGTAATTAATAAACCAGTACTCTGTGAGGGCCTTAGCTATGAGGCGAAAGCATATTGTGACCTCAGGCTAACCTCTTCTCTAGGTATGATAAAGATATAGCTATGCGATAACCCAATGCTCTCAGGTGGTGAAAATTATAGCCGAAAGTAGAATATGCCGACGACATAACTACCAAAAAGATTCCTGGTAGACCTATATTTATTAACTTGTATATTTATGGTAATCAACCACAGCCCTTACGTAATATGTTAGAATCATGCGTTCACGACTCGGAATTTCTTTCTGAAACCAATAATATCTACATGTATATAAAAACTGCTTGCTCGTCACTATATAGCCGAAATATCGCTGAACGCAACATTAAACCTTAATTCTCTCTCTCTCTCTCTCTCACTCTCTCACTCTCTGCCTCGGGGTAATTCAGACGCAGCGAAAACATTCCAAGAATGGGGGGTCACGAGTGAGTGAAATGGTGGCCCACACTCGCAGTAGTACAACCCTCAACCCACTCCACCTCTCAGTGTGTAGCCATGGTTGGTCATCCCTGCCACAAATCGTCATTTACAGGATGCCTGTAAATAATATATACCATGGTATAAAATGCCAAAGCCTGCCATAATCCGTATTTACAGGATGCCTGTAATTATTTTGTACCATGGTATAAAATCGCCAAGCCTGCCATAATTCGTATTTATAGGATGCCTGTAAATAATACTATACCGGCACCAAATTTGTAAAAGCTCATATCATTGGTGGGAATAATAAGAAGGCATAAATTTATGACTTACGGCTAAATGAATTACAGGCATCCTGTAAATACGAATTATGGCAGGCTTGGCATTTTAAACCATGGTATATATTATTTACAGGTATCCTATAAATACGAATTGTGGCAGGCTTGGCGATTTTATACCATGGTACAAAATAATTACAGGCATCCTGTAAATACGAATTATGGCAGGCTTGCCGTATTTTATACCATGGTACAAAATAATTACAGGCATCCTGTAAATACGAATTAGGGCAGGCTTGGCATTTTATACTATGGTATATATTATTTACAGGCATCCTGTAAATGACGATTTGTGGCAGGGATGGCCAACCATATGTAGCGGTTCTCGGAAAGAAAATGATTTAAAATGGTTGATAGACCCAGAATAAGAGTAGAATTCATCGATTATGTTTAAATGTGGGAAGAGGGGCGTGATTATTCCCCCTTCCCACAAGGGAAAACAATTCTTTACTCCCTCGGCCTAATTAACCAATTAACAAGGTTAACGAGCCCCTGTGCCCCTCCCCAGATACTGCCCCTGTTATAAACCATTAAAATCTCTTGACCATTTCCGTCGTTGAAGTATCTGTAATTGACCCTTTGTTTCCAGCTATATTTAACTTCACACATATTTCAGAAAAAGTTCTCACGAAGATTTCGGCCCAGGAAAGTGTAAATGAATCACGGCAGACTAATGGATGCCGGACCGAACTAATGAATACTTTTAATTGTTGCATAGGCCTATCCTCAATCTTGCTAAATATATATAGCTGGAGGTTCAAGCCCTCGTCATTAAAGCCTTCTTTGTATGTGGCCATATGTTGCTGTTGATTTTAGCTCGGCTTCAGAGCGCACGCACAGCGCTTCAAAGGTGCTGAATATTTATGTATTTTTCAGGAAAGTGCTTGAAGTCATATTTTTCATAAAATAAACAAATCTAGTCGGCAAGGAAGAGAAGATAGCTACCGGGATACAATAGAAACATATCTGTATCAATTCGACTGCATCTGTAAAAACAGTGTGCTTTTTCATCCCACGAGAACCCCCTTGGAGGAAACCCAAGCCGACAAGTGGCAAACTAATACAGATACTCAATGACTGTAGTGTAGCTTCCGTGTGAAACATGCTACACCGGTACTAGTCATCTTCCATATTTGTTAAGCTCGATTTGAAGAAGGGGGCGTGGCTCCAGTTATTTATGTCTTTTCCCATCTGTATACCAGAAGGTCTATTTGACCAATTTTACACACACTCTGTAGGTTGTGATACAGAAACAACCGCACGTTCTATTCTCTTATACAATTCTAGGGCGTGAGAAATTTGCTGTACATTTGTTTGTCTTTATAAAACGTTTTGCTTCCGCTTTGCCTTGTTTTCTGCTCGTTATCAGATTGTAGTAAGAAAATCCATGCAGATTATTAACGAGATATCCTGAAGGATATTGGCGCCCAGCATTGTCCGATAATTGTAAGCTAATGACAAGAGGATCTTTTTGTCCATTGTTACTAAGAACAAACGATTGATTTGTAATTTTGTTTTACAGAATTTCGAATCTGAGCGAAAAAGATCGAAAAAGAGACACTGAAAAACATCAAGATATAATCTAAGTGTCAGGAGTTTCAAGACTTCTAGAAACTCTACTTATGTCGGTTGTTATAATACAAGAGAAATGCGCAAAGTTAGTCCGAAAGTGAATGTACATGTACGGAGGATCCTTCGTCTTCGTTTTGTAGTATTTTTTTTATTATTTATTTTTTTGCATGTTATCATTTGGGTACTGGAAGCGAAGACAAATCTCTTTGACACTTTGGCATGAGCTATGAAACATACTTAAGATTTTATAATTAGGAACGAATGCTAATTCTGTTCTGTTTATTGGGCTAGTTTGAGATATCTCTTTTAAGATACCATGCTCGAAAATAGTAAGATGGTGCAATACTCAATACTGAAGGGATCCGGTCCGCGCAGTAATGTTGAAACTTCGAAAGTGCCTGAATCCTGATTATCTCCCTAGGATCAAAACATGCAGTAGTCTACAGTTGTCGAGTTGTGACGTTGAGTCACAAGAGTGGGGCAGTTCACTTGCAACTGCATGGACTAAAGAAAACTGATTTAAAATTTGAAGAAATACATTTTAATTCCGAATTATTTGAACTCCTTGATAGGGAACGTGAAGATATGGATATTCTCTATAGTCAATACATAGAATATGCCCCACCGTCTGATCCGCCGACTCTTTGTGATGCAACGTCACAACTCGGGAATACCGTATTAAATTGAAGCGTAACTTGGATTTTCAAATTGGACCAAAAAAGGTATCTTGCACAACCCCATGTGGGACCTGTGTACCAAATTTCAGAAAGATCCATGAAGTATTTCCTGAGAATTCACGATAACAATGTTTCAGGGGGAAATTCAAGATGGCCACCTGGTGGCCACATTGTTTTCGAATCGGACCGAAAAAGGTATCTTGCGCAACTGGACCACAACGGAACCTGTGTACCAAATTTGAGAAAGATCCATGCAGTACTTCCCGAGAAATCACGATAACAAAGTTTCATGGGGAAATCCAAAATGGCCCCCTGATGGGCAAATTACGTTTTCGAATCGGACCGAAAAGGGTATCGTGCACGACTAGACCCCAAGGGGAACCTGTGCACCAAATTTGAGAAAGATCCACGCAGTACTTCTGGAGAAATCACGATAAAGTTTCATGGGGAAATCCAAGATGGCCGCCTGGTTGCCATATTGGATTTTCGAATCGGACCATAAAAGGTATCTTGCACAACCATCTGGTGATGGTGGGCTAAGGGATATGGTATTGAATTCCTGTGATTGGACTGGCGTTGAATTGGGCGATCGGCCAATATTTGGTATCTAAGTCAAGGGTACAGTATAAGATTGTAAGCGAGTACCCAATGAAGGTCTGGACGAAGTAGTGATGAACAGGTTGCAATGGATACTTTGTGCAACAAACAAACCCCCCAATTGGCGACCTAAATTATAAGTGGATTTTCAAACTGGCGGTGGAGTGACTGCCAATCTACCGCATAAACCATAAGTGCAATGGATATTCTGATTGGAGGTGGAACGAGTAACCAATATACGACCTAATCTATAAGCGGATATTCTGATTGGAGGTGGAGCGATTAACCCAACCTGCAGCCTAGAGTGTAAGAGGATATTCTGATTAGCGGTTGAGGGAGTAGCCAATCCGCGACCTAAACTATAAATGAATATTCTGATTGGCGTGGAGCGAAACAGTATCCAAATTAGGTTTGATGTCTAGACATTCTAAGTAAACGTGGTAAACTTAAATTCAAAGGATCTTCCCCCGCAGAAGCCTGCTTTTGTCAGGCGGTAGAATATCATGACCAACCATCGATAAATTGTTAGCCTCCGTGTACTAAACGTCAATCAGTGTCAAATGGTTTGCCGTCATTGGCTTATTATGGAATCTCGTAGAATATCGGGAAAAAGATCTCCAGGCGCAGAAGGAGAACTCGACGATGGTGACGCTGATATCGCTGTCTTCATAATCAATGACGATCCTGGTGACACTGTAGACAACTGATGACACCACATAAAACTGATGACACTAGCCAGCTGATGACACTGTAGACAACTTATGACACTGTAGACAGCTGATGACACTGTAGACAACTGATGACACTGGACAACTGATGACACTGTAGACAGATGGTGACACTGTAGACAACTGATGACACTGGACAACTGATGACACTGTAGACAGCTGATGACACTGTAGACAACTGATGACACTGGACAACTGATGACACTGTGGACAACTGATGACACTGTAGACAACTGATGACACTGGACAACTGATGCCATTGTGGACAACTGATGAAACTATAGACAACTGATGACATTGTAGACAACTGATGACACTGTGGACAACTGATGACACTGTAGACAACTGATGACACTGTGGACAACTGATGCCACTGTGGACAACTGATGAAACTATAGACAACTGATGACATTGCACAACTGATTACACTTTAGACAACTGATGACACTGTAGACAGCTGATGACATTGTAGACAACTTACAGCCAGCTTAATCGATTGACTTATAATGAAGTCGATAAATTAAGCCAAATGACTTCCATTATTTTGATACAAATGTATACCGGTACCAGTAATTTCTACTGCGTTCGGTCGTCAGTTTCAAACTCCCGCTCCCAACGTTCACGCCATACGGAAATAGCCGAACGTGAGATTGCAGTTCTGGTAGAGCCTTGACCGCCCCCTTTTATCGGTGAAGGAGAAGTAAAAACTGAATTGTGACTGAATCGTATATTGTATTCTAACTTCATGCTTAGACTAGGCTGTGGTGAATTAGGCCAATAGTACTGCCCAATTCAGCAATTAATCTGCAAAACACTTCTGGTAATCTCGTTAGTTTTAGTTCGTCTCCGCGCTATCATGTCATCTTCATTTTATCAAGCGAATTTCTACATTCCCACTTCGAACGTAGAAATTGGCTGGATAAAATGAAGACGTCATATGTCAGAACAGCCCTACTCGAAGAATGGCAAAAGACGTTTTCATCGCAAGCCAGGTACGATGGGAAGTAACCTTAACACCATACCTGGCCTTGGGGGGAGGGGAGGGAGGGTCTGCGCTATCTCCGGAACGACAAAAAATGGAGAGTTTATAGTTTGTCATATTGGGGTCATTTTGAGCCCATTTGAATAAATAAAATTCAAAATGTCGGCCACGTGGGGTACCAGTAAAGTTTTTGTCATATTTCTTCAAAATCTCCGCTTTTCCGAGATAAAAAATGGGCAAAAACTGTTTTATTTCACATCACATTAATTTTTACTAATTTATCATGCAGTTTTTGCGGAGAAATTGCATAAATAAAAAAATCGAAAAATCCGACCGAAAAATGAACCAAAAAATGCCGTTTTTGAAGCGGCCATCTTGGATTTTTTTTTACATTTTCTGTTAGAGCTTCACCCAAGCTTATAATGTGGTAAGTTTCAGCCCCCTAGCTCAAGCGGTAAGAAAAATAATTTGGGGGGTAGTAGTAGGTAAACCGCAAATTCCCTATTATTTATGCAAATGAGATGACGTCACGTGACTGACCTTTCCCACCTCCAACACAGAAGAGTTCCAATCTAGGGGGAGGTAACTCTGGGTGACTATAGTTCCGGCAAAGGTCCCTGGGTATGTATATTCCTCCGCGGTGATGGGGTCTGGCGGTGATGCGGTCACGGAAGAAAGCTTCCGCGGAGAAAAAGTAGTCCCTAGACTGGAAATACGCTGCATGGTCCGATTGGGTCGAGTGAGGTATCCATGTGAAGCATTCGTGAAGGGGCATCTGATGGGGTGGGTGTGGTGTTGAAATATCGTCATTCTGCGCATGCGTAGTATATAAAACTGAAATTCCCGCTCTTTTATGCAAATGAGATGACGTCACAGAGCTCTCGTCCAATCAGAAGCGAGTATTTTGACCCGGTGCATTATGGGCCATATCCAAGATGGCGGCGTCTGCCTTCTGGTTCAAGATGGCGGCACGGCCGGTGTCATCTCCGGCAATGTCCGGCCCTCTCCGGGACAATAGATAGCCTTTGCAGGTCAAAAATAGTTCCATGTATTCATCCGCGGTGATGCGGTCTGGTGGTGATGTGGTCTGCCTCCGCGGGCAGAAAGTAGTCCCACGCACTGTACACCCTGGCTGGGGGGTTTCCCCCGGCCGCAGCGCGCTACATAGAACTTATAGTCATCAACTTAATCTATACGTGTTGGTCGAGTCTTCACTCGCCGTATACACGCAGCTCAATGAAATGCCCGCTCCAAACCTAGACCAAATACACGTACTTGGTCTGTGGGTTGATTTCATTGGCTCTCTCTATTTTACTATAGTGCTCTCGCATTCTAACATTGATGGGTTACATTTTGGCCCCATCCTACACCACTGATTTCAGTTTAACTGAATCTCCACATTGGGCATTATGAATAAAACACACAAGACAGGGTTTTTTGGTGAGATCTCATTTTGTTTTTATTCAGTAACAACAACAACGTGAGAACAACCATGTGAAAATTGAAGCCCAGAACAGGGGGTGCCTTATCAAAGGCGGTTGGTACCCATAAAATTATTGAACCTATATGCAACAGTTAATTCGGTGCAATATCATCAATACTCATAGAACATATATATCAAAGGCGTTTGGTACCCATACAAATTGAATTATAGAACAGTTCCTTAGTCCAGTGGAATATTCGCAGTGTTCGTATTTATCACTCTAAATGTCAAGATAGGTTGTAGTCACACCATCGGGCAGGACTTTGCGCTTGGGATAAAAGTATGTGAAGGCGTCCCGTTCCTGGGTATACGAGCGCATCTGGTGGTCGATGATACGGAAACCTCGGTTAGTGCCACTCGCACTGGCCTGGCTCTGGAGGACATTCAGGTACAGAGCCTTGCTGATGTTAGAGTCGCGTCGACTCACCCCCTTGCAACTGAATTTGTTGTCATCACCGTCACAAAAGTAAGTTTTCGAACACAGGGCGATCATGGCATCACCGCTCCACTCTAGTTTAAACAGGCCGGGTGTCCGCTTGTCGTAGGTGTAGTGGTCGCGTCGGGGTAGCCACTGGTCCCGTTCCGCCTCATATTGTGCACGTAATTCTGGTTTGACGAGTGACTCCCAGTCCGGGTTGGAAACGGCCATGTATGCTGAGTCGGTATCCATTTCTATCAATTGCCAGTCTGATTGGTGGAAATACACGCCCATGAAATCGTATATGAATTCCAGCATTCGCAGTTTGGCCAGCTGGTACACCATACATCCTATTTGGAGCGGCAGGTTATAGGTGATGGTCTTTTTGGCTGACGTCACTTCGTAGGTGGTGTCGTCAATCATCTCCATGTGTCGGTATAGCGGCGAATTCACTTTTTTGCGGGCTTGTTTCGTGGTACAAATGTTCACGGTCACGTGACGGTCCTGGTTCGTTACCGTTTTTCCATATCCGCTGTTCCCAAGTAATTTCATCGTTTCCCCGATGATGGCTTTGCTGGCGACGGGCGGTAGTCACGTCGTTCGCGAACTTCTCAAAACAAGCCTGGGGGGTGAATTCTATGACTTGGTATATTTTCGTAATTTCCAGTCCGTGCCGCATATACCACTGAAGCAGAGGGGTACCGAGCAAGATTTTTTCGCCAAACATGCTGCCGATCAACATACGCTGTGGTCGCGTTAGGTAGTCGTGTTCTTCAGCGTATGTGCACATATGGGATCCGATATCATCTCGACTCACCTCGGTGTTTTTGAAGATGGGTGGACATTCACCAAACGTGTCTTTCATGTGGTCAGGGACGTGCAGATCACATTCCACGAATCCATAGAGGTCTCCCGTCTCAACAGTGCGTAGGATGTCGGTCATGGTGATAACAGTCCGATAATCCAGTAGTCGGTCGTGAGCGTGTAAGAACGAGTATAACTCCGGTTGACGACGTTGCATGTGGTGGAATTCCCATTCCCATAGCTGTTCATAGGCATAGCCCAGTCCACAAATGTAATCTCGATTCTGCTGTACTTCTTCACGTAAGGCGGCCGGGGTCAGTCCACGGCGCTCGTTATAGCGGCCTCCCGCGAACGAACACTCATGACCGTGCCAATAACAGCCGTGAAATTGAAACAAACACGGTCGGTACTGTATTGATGATAGCAAATCCGTCCACGGGAAGGCGCCTATGTCCAATTCGCTTTTCCGTGTGGTTGGCTTGGTGACGGATAGTGACGCCTCGTCGCTGACTTTCCCAATCCAACCATTGTTCTGCTTGATGTTTCGTAGATCGTTGAGCTCTGAATGCTGCACCCTCAGGGAGCCACCGCATATAATGACCGGCCGGCATGGGTTTACTCAAACACGATAGGTAGAGGGCATTGGCGTCGAATCCTATTATTTTCTCACACAATTGTTCTCCTCGGATATGGGTCAGCTGTTTCTCATGGTACCGATGGAATATAATACTGGGGCCGCCTACGATATTTCCCTTCAAACAGTCAAACATGTCGGCGTCTTTCTGATCGACGAGAGCGAAGAACGTGGGTAAATCCTGGAACAGATACCGCAGGTCAGACCGGGAATGCTAACACAGTCTTTGAATACGTCGACACCCATATCTCGGTAGAAGGCGGACATTTTGTCGGTAGCTTCCAGAAAAGGGATGACATCCAAATTGTTGTAATAGACGAGAAAATCCTGGAGAGTTTGCATTCCTTCACGGACCCACACCTGTTGCAGTTCGGTATACAGGGTGGTAGATAATGCTTCTCCTTTTAGATCGTTGTAAAAGGCCTCCTGGGGTGGTAACTGGGTTTCGTCCAGACGCTCGAGACTCGTCATGTAGTTGTAGGGAAAGCAACTTTTCCTCTCCGCGCAGTCGTACGCTTTCACCCACTGTTCATAGCTGTAATTCGGCGCCAGGTAATTCCGTACATCTAAGAATCGGAGTGAAGCTGTGGATAGAGCGACGTGATTGTTGGTCTTCTTAATAATGAATTTCACATTCCCAGCTTTAGCGAGGTACGGGTACAAGAATTCTTTGATTAAGTTCAAATCATAGCGGCCGGAGTTAAATCCAAGGACGGGTAATTGGTTCATGTATTCCAATAAACGCAGTTTCAGTTTCTGCGCATAGGGTTTCGGTGGTTTGCGTTTCTCACTTTCGTCTTCGTCATCGGTATCGTCGTCCTCCTCCTCCTCCTCCCCATCCAATGTTGGAATACGCGCATCAAGTGCCGCTAATACATCACGGTAGATAGTCGACGCGAGATGTGCCGCACTCACTTGACTGAGAGTTTCAAGGTAGTCCATCATTCGTGTAATCAGTTCATGGGGGTCCCCGTCAGAGACGAAACACACCGGGGCCGTGTCGTAACCGGGTACGTTGGTGTGAATACTCACACTCAAAGGAATGTGATGCTGGGTCCATTGAGTTTTAGTCGATACCTTTTCCATGGGTTCTAATAGGGCTTCAAAATCATAGCACGCTCTGTACGGGAAATAACGCTGGTCCATGGGGACGTCAATACCCTCATCTGCCAGGTCTTCAAAGATGGTGGGCTTGTTGTGGAATACGCCGCCGGGGAATTTTCGTTTGGTGGTCTGGTCACAAATTTTCTCGTGTCGATGTAAGTCCTGAGACCGGTCAAACACGCGTTGGCATTTACTACAGATGTAGGACTGGGCATACCTGTTGATGTTCGTGATGTACGAGAAATGCCCGCCCGTGTCCGTTTCGTACAAATTCAATGTCATGGTTGTGTCGTATTTTCCCGGGGAACGCTGTACGAGTCGGGCGGTGAGTTGTGGGTCATCGGTGTTGTCATCATCCACGTGTTGCTCTAATTTGTATACGACAATGTTGACGCGGAATAAATTTTCCACCACATCTAGCTGCGATAACGGGACCCCGCGGAAGTGCTGTTTTTCCATGTTCTTTTCACGTAAGTAGTCTTCCCAATAGCAGTTGGCCAATTTATCACATTTCCTGGGTGGACGTTTGTTGAGATGGATAGCCAGGCAGCGGAATAAACATTTCCGATCGGT
>JAVTVY010048577.1:0-22648 GCA_036873755.1 Hanleya hanleyi | reverse complement strand
AGTAAGTACAAGTTTGCTCGTCAATGTCCTTGTGGATGGATGGATGGATGGATGTACTTGGGCACTCCATCGCACCGCAGTCTCCAAAGTATTTGTCAATGTCATACTATTTGTTGTATGTTGGGAGTAACCTCCCCTTGATCAATGTACCTTACATTCGATCGCAATAAACATCGTATCGTCATTTGCGTACACTTCGCCATCCATAAGTCTTACCGCGTATAGATGACCGAGATGGTTACAGGTTGATCGTATCGTGTGACCTTCTTTGGAGAGCCTCGTTTTGAAAGAGGGGAATTCCAAATGATCAATTTCTCGGAAATATCCATTCTCCGTGTCACATCAGGAGATCGAAACAGGCGCAGCTACATGTAAAGCCACTCTCACACAAATATTGAACCTATCCTTACTCATAAAGTGTATGTATATTCCAGCTTCAAATTATTTTATTTTGAGACCATTTGGGATGGTTGATAAAATATATGTATAGACTTCTAAAGTGTCAAAGTACCATTTTATTTTCACTTATCCTGGAACTTTATTTGCAAATAGTCCGGTACAAATGTTGGCAGCGGCACGATTATTAGTAGCTTGGACTTGATCCCACTGTCTCCATGTTTATTTCTCCACCGACCGTGGGACCGCTCTTATTTTGACGGCAGGCACAACAGATATGCAATCTACATTAAGGAAATGTTCTCTGGACAGTGGTAAGCATCTAGATCAACTTCTTAGATTCCGATTAAATTTCAACCCATCAGTTGCTTCCATTGATTGTTAGTTCCTCTACTGAAAGGGTTGTTACTTTTGGTTCACTATGGCATGCGAAGGGACGGTTCAATAATGACGATGGGACAGGAGCGGGTAGAGTGTATTTTTGGCCAGTGCAATATTGGGTACGGGATTCTTTTGTGGGCTTAATAGTGCCTAAGCACTGTCAGATCCACTAAGCACTTACGTGACTGGTGGGGATTTGACCTTGAAAAGAGAGAGAGGGTGAGTCATGCTGGGCTATTGAAGACCTCTCTTTTTATACCTATATATATATAAATATTATTAGAATCCAATTATTTTACTATATTCCTCACTTACGATCTCCATGTTGGTAGAAACCGTTTTATGGTTTTACGCATGCGCTTGCGTATTATGTGCAGAATGTGTAAACAAACACTGTTGTTAGAAACCGTTAATTTAACCGTATACAGGCAAGTCGTGGTACAGATTCATCATTAAAGCTTTGAAAAACCGTCAATAAGCGGTGAAACTAGTTAGCTACAACAGTTCGTCATTTATTCTTCGCTTTTCATTAATCTGCCACACACCAAGAGAGTTTTGCTGTATTTATTTCTGCTATATAATTATTTATATGGGTGCATTCCACACCTAAATGATGTGCGGCTTAACCCTATACCTGGCTTGGGCGATTTGGGGTGTATCGCAGCCGGGGAAGTCCACTAAGGCTAGAGCGCTGAAACTTACCACACAGTATCAAGCTCTACCGGGAAATGTAAAAAAAATCCAAGATGGCCGCCATGATGACGTCACAGTGACGTCATCTTCTCGGAAGCCATATTTCGGCCTTTTTGAGGTCCATTTTTCGAAAATTTCATTTTTCCGATTTTTCGCTCGAAAAAAAATCAAATAAAATATAGAATAGTTAGTTTTGCATAAATACAACACTTTCAAGGCCTTTTAGGTAAGGAAAATGTGAGGAAATGGAGCGAAAAGATTGAAAAACATGACTTTCGCGGATACCACATGGCCGCCATTTTGAATTTACCCATGATCCTCTGCCCGGGTGTATATGAAAATAGGCTAAAAATGACCCCAATAAGATAAGCTTTAAAGTCACAGCCTCCTCGGTTTTGTCGTTTCGGAGCAGCCGAGAAACAATTCACTAGGGGTGGGGGGGGGGGGGGGCACTTTCGGGAAATGTCCAGCCCTACCGGCCAGATAGGGTTAAAGCATGCATGGGTTCGGGTCTTCGGCCATTAATAGATGTAAAATCTTTAACAAAAACCCTGTAAAAGTATATATTTGCTAAATGGGCACACTCATGCCATTATATCAGGAGACAATTCAGCTATTGAAATTGAAATGTATGAAAATGTGTCAAATTCGACCCACAACCTAGAGAAAACGTACGAAATGATTTTCTTTTTATGCATGTTAAAGTGTTTCCCGTCAAACGGACAATTTAAAATGGCAAAAAACGGGGTCGACCTACTCGTTTTTTGTAGAATTTTCGCTCCCCGAAAAAGTGTGGATTTTGGCGTGCCAGATATTCATTTCCGGACACGATCAACTCGGTAGTGGCGCGTCGGTGCGATCAACAAACAATTGTTATGTCCTCGTTTGGAGAAAGAGTTACGTCCAGCAGGGTAGTACTATAGATATCAGTAAGTAGAAAGGCATGAAGAACTACCATGCTGTCAAAAACGGGCGACCTTCCTTATTATGAAATCAGAGAGGGGCCACTTTGTGCGAAACCGTGGCAAGTGTGGAGTGCACCCTTAAAGGCTGCGGTGTTTTCCCAGAATTTCTGTTCTCAAGGCTATGCCATTCTGGGAGTGTTTGCGAATTTTTATACGCCCGCCAAAAGGCGGACGTATATGTGATGGCGGGTTCCGTCCGTGTGTCCGTCTGTCCGTCCGCCGTGTCCGGTCTATATCTGGAACAGTTTTTTATTTACAGTTCCACTTTTTGGTGAGTGGATAGCCCACAGGGAGACGATGTGTCGCGTACCAAGATGAAGATCGAGGTCAGAGGTCAAAGGTCACTGGCCTAAAAAACAGGAAATCACTGAATTGTTCGTGTCCGGTCTATATCTGTGAATGTTTTCTATCCACAGTTGCAATTTTTTGTGAGTGGATAAACTAGGTGGAGACCATGTGTCGCGTAGGGGTCGAGGTCAGAGGTCAAAGGTCACTGTTGCCTAAAATCAGGAAATCATTGATCATTGACAGTTTTCTATCTACAGTTCTAATTTTTGGTGAATGGATGCCCTAGGGGAGAACGATGTGTTGCATACCAAATGTAGGTCGAGGTCAGAGGTCAAAGGTCAGTGGGACCGAAAAATCAGGAAATCATTAAAAAATTCTAATTTTTTGTGAGTGGATTCTAGAGGGGGAAATGAAGTGTCGCATACCAAAAATTAGGTCAAGGTCGAAGGTCAAAGGTCACTGTGACCCAAAATCTGGAAATTATTCAAAATAACATTTTTTGTGTGTGAGTAGATACATTAGAGGGACACGATGTGTCACCTACCAAATGTAGGTCAAGGTCAAAGGTCATCACTGTGACCCTAAAATCGTGAAATTGTTAAAAATCATGGTTTTTCAAGTCCATTGAGAAATTACGGGGAGCCTTTTTGTCATGTACCAAATTTTAGACCCAGGGCAATGGTCAAGGTCACTGTGACTCCAAAATCAAGGTCAAAGGTCAGTGTGACCTAAAAATCAGAAAATCATTAAAAATTATTTTAAAAAATCGTGAGTGGATTCAATAGGGGGTATTGAAGTGTCGCATGCCAAAAATTAGGTCAAGGCCAAAGGTCACTGTGACTCCAAAATCAGGAAATTTCTTGTATAATTTTTTGCTTGACAATAACCGGATTTTCTCTGACCGATTTCAGATTGTCTTCATCGCGTGGAGTTCGTGGCCCGGAATATTTTAAAGGAAAACCAAATTTGAACCCTGACATAAGTTGTGCAGCAATATCTTGATTCGGGTACTCTCGCATCATATCATTGAGACGATTGAGTCGAATAGGAGATTTGCCTAGGAGGAAAAGACCGGTGATTTCCGTCTCTCCTTGCAGACTGTGAGGGACGAAAATTTCTACAGTTCACAGCCCCATGTCCGGCCGTAAAACACTTGGAGCATATGTGTTGAAGTTTGCATTTTGGCCATGTACATTTCCCATTATTGAAAACATTACAAGACTGGGTAGTGGCAGTCGTTTGTCGGAAACCCCCCTTTTGGCCACCGAATGAGATGCCACTCGGTGGTGGGGCCTGTTGAGTGGAGGATAACAGCATCAACCAAAGCTCCGAGTTGATGCAGGCCCAGGAATTCTCTGGGTTCAGTGCTTGGCGTATTCTGTACTGTTCATCGTATTGTCGCCAGCCAAAGCCAGCAAATTTCTCGGCGGCAAATCGAATCGTTTTCATGTACTTTAACATTTGTAAACATCTATCGAGAAATTTTGCTAGGTATATTCCAGAGAAAATGATGAATGCATCCGTCCAACGTTCTATATGGGATCTTGTCTTTGATAGTTTTTGGCCTAGCCTCAATTTGACCGGTGGTAGAAACAAAGATAGGGGTCACGGAGCACAACTCCATTTACTCAGTGTTCCCTTCGAGAAGCAAGGCAATGTTAATATACTCGTGCGTCCATATTTTCTCCTTCAATGCAATGGGAACGTGGCTGTCCAGGTCGTCAGTCCCACTATGAATTATATTAGGTGTATCCCCCTAAGATGCATTTGTGAAACCAGTACTGACATTAGTGGGCGTGCAAATAATAGAAGTATGCGTCCCCAGAACATTTGAAGTAGGTGACAAAGTCGGGCCACATTCACCAATGACAATATCCGCCCTGGGGGGCACAGTCTCACTCCCGCCACTACCACTGGGTACCGGGGGCGAAACACTCCCCGTCGCCAAATCTTCGCTCTGCCATCTTCGCCATCTTGGAGCGCCCGGGCCGTGACCTTGTCCCTCTCCTCTTGTAACCCGCGCCTCGAGCACGAAGCATGATCACACTGCACTCTATATAGGTCACCGTACGTGACCGCACTAATTCTGTTGTTTTAAAGAACAACTCAATCTGATCTGATTCAACTAAACATGTTTCACTGACACGATTATATATGTGAATCTATAAAATTATTCCTCCTATCATTCAGTATCTTTCAAGGATCTGTAAAGTTGTCGGAAACTTGAACAATGGAGTGATTCCAACTACCAGTTGTTCGTTCCGGATGGCTGAAATGCTCAAAAAGAAAAACGAGAATACATCAAAAAAATAATTATTTCATATTTTGTGTTACTAAAACTGGTAGACATATATACGTAGGTTTATTGTTTTTTGGAACATTTAAGCCATACGACGTCGGGCATTACAGGTTAGATTTTCTGGGTATTCTTGCATTTACCATATTTACCCTATGTTGAGGCGTTTATTCCATCAGACGTCCCCGATGCTCATCCATTAACATCAGATGAGTTATTTGTTTGAGCTGATCTGTCTTCAAAGCTCCCGAGCTAGCGTGTATAATTTCGATAATCCGGTGCTAGGTGCCTTGTGTATACTTCTTAGTCTCCACATGAACATCTACAATAAAAGCGCAGATGACCGAGAATCCACCATATTCTCGGGGACTGAATGTAAGGTGCCGATGGAAGCTTTCCTTTCAGCTGAGATACTAAGGCTACGCCCGAGATTCCACCGTATTCTCGGATCTGAATGCGAGGTTCCGAGGGAAGCTTTCGGGTCCTGTAGACTCGTATGGTTGCTTTTTAGTCGCGAGACGTCATCAGTGTTTCCCACCTCTTATGTATTACCTGTATATGGTAGGATTCTGCTGGTGAATTGGAAGTCCCCGAAGCCCGCCCTCTGTACATGTCATCCGACGAATGTATGTAGGTTTATTGTTTTGATGAAAAATTTAAGCCGTACTACGTCGGCCAATACAGCTTAGTTTTTCTGGGTATTCTTGCATTTACCATGTTTACCCCATTTTGAGTGGTTTATTCCATCAGACGTCCTCAATGCTCATCCATTAACATAAGATGAGTTATTTGTTTGAGCTGATCTGTCATCACATCTCCCGAGCTAGCCTACCTAATTCCGCTTAAGCCGGTGCTAGGGACCGTATGGATACTTCATAGTCTCCACATGAACACCTGCAATGAAAGCGCGGCTGAGATAATTAGGCTACGTCCGAGAATCCACCGTATTCTCGGCACTGAATGTGAGGTTCCGGGGGAATCTTTCCTGTGCAGTCATATGGTTGCTGTTTAGTCCGCAGACGTCGTCATTTTTTGCCACCTCTTGCATATCGCTTCAATTTGTAAAAGTTTACCTTCAAGCACATTAGTCTTGGATAACTGATACTGTTGACAGATAGGTCACTCTGGCTTTAGACAGTGCCATCAAGCAGTGAATTAGACTGCTATTCAATACTCACTCTTCATCGTTTTGAGAAGTTTTGTTGGCTGATGTTGTTAAATAGCCGTCAAACAGGCGGACGTATTATGTGATGGTGGTTTCCATGCGCCTGAGCGTCCATAAATCCGTCTGTCCACCCGTTCGTATCATACGGCCAATATCTGTGTCAGTTTCCTATCTAGATTGGCAAGTTTTTGTGAGGAGATAAACTACATGGAGTCGATATGTCGAGTACCAAACTTGAGGTCAGAGGTCAAAGACCACTTTGCACCAAAACTCAGGAAATCGTAGAGAATTGCTATTTGATAGTGGATTTGTTTTCAGTTTCTCTGCTGATATAACATTCTGATTAAACTGCAAATACGGTGGAGCATATATCATCGACAATGGCTAATGTATGGTAAGCTTTTGTCCTTGGCACTGAAGTAACCCTGCAGTATCAGACGATAAACTCATCCCATACCAAAGTTTCGATGTAGAAGGAAATTCGGTCTGCTTTGAATTTTAGTCCGCTGCTATATTTGAACCTGGTTCGACTCTTTTTCTAAACACGCTTAAATTGGAAACTGTAGGTATTTTGTGGGAAATCATTTTTCTGTGGCATGGTACACACGAGTCAGTTTTTCTTGACCAGTGAGACCAAATATGCGGAAGACTGCTGCGGCCATTCATTATATATCCTGCTCTAGTACGGTCATCGGCTAATAATAATAAAAGATTGTAAGCAAGCTAATGCATGGCCACTACAGACTTCTTAAACGCTAATAACACTTGTCAAGGAAAACTGGTTCGTGTGTACTAGGCCTAAGACTAGGACTAGTACACTAAAAAATTATCCTCAGTAGTATACAAAGGGTAAATAGAGTCACATTGACCTCAGAAATTTGCATATGACCTCTGTGACGTCACGCGACAGCCAATCCAATGGTGGATGGGTGGGTGGTGGGTTTAAGATGGCGGCTGTGGTGGTGGATGGGTGGGTGGTGGGTTTAAGATGGCGGCTGTGGTATGTGGTGGTGGATGGGTGGGTGGTGGGTTTAAGATGGCGGCTGTGGTGGTGGATGGGTGGGTGGTGGGTTTAAGATGGCGGCTGTGGTGGTGGATGGGTGGGTGGTGGGTTTAAGATGGCGGCTGTGGTGGTGGATGGGTGGGTGGCGGGTTTAAGATGGCGGCTGTGGTGGTGGATGGGTGGGTGGTGGGTTTAAGATGGCGGCTGTGGTGGTGGATGGGTGGGTGGTGGGTTTAAGATGGCGGCTGTGGTGGTGGATGGGTGGGTGGTGGGTTTAAGATGGCATGGCCATGTCTAGGCTTGTCTGTGTCTGTCATGTACTGGTTTTTTTTTCTCTACAATGGCGTTCACGTGGTGTGGTGGGTCTGCGCAAGTGTGTCACGTCACTTCCGGTTTTCACTAAAACTATCTCCAACTTTTCCGGCTCCGGCGGGCCCCGGCCCCCCACCGCAGCGCACGCGCGCGCGCGCGGGTTCTCCCACAGTGCGCGGCATCACCGGCAGCGCGCGGATGCATATGCCATTGTGGAAAACCCCCACAGACAGGTCAGTACATGCATTCCTATGATGTTCACGCATAATAAAAATGTAATCTGTGTTGTTGTTGTTGCTCCTTTTTTTGGACTAACCCATCAGAATAGTACGTATCACGGACTACACCCGTAGAGCTACATCTGGTCTATAAAACACGTCCCTCTGGATCCTACACCTTCATTTCTACGGTTGCAGAGCCATGGCGGAGATCAAGCCCCATGCGACTCGCATTTTACAGTATGCCACCGTGGTGAATTCATTCACGGGTTACCGAGCAGTGGTCCGGTCCATGTTTGCAGATGGCGACGACAACGAGGGACGACGCCAGATCCTGAACGAGTTCACCGAAGCGGTCCTCCACAGAGTGCACTCGATGGAGAGGCGTGCCATCACTCACCACTACTGGACTATGACAGCCATCCTTGATGCTCGGGCTATGGACCACAAGCGCTCACGCCGGAACCAGCGCCGGCTGGTTGGCCTCATACTAGTCTGTGCCCTATTTACCCTGGCGCTGTGGTATTGACACTATAAATACCAGGGTCAGACAGAGTGTGTGTCATTTACCCTTAGTCATTGGGTCAACCGTGTCACCGAGAGACCTACCCATAAATACGAGAGACAGACAGAGTGCGTGTCATTCACCGTTCGACATTTAGAGCAAGCATGTCATCCGACCTACGAGCCATTCTGCCCCTTACACCCCGGGTGGGGTTACACGTCTATGAAGATAAAGTCACCCTGGTGGAAGACCGTGGAGATATTTGCTGGGCGCCCGCTGAGACCT
Organism: Hanleya hanleyi; assembly: GCA_036873755.1. Taxonomy (NCBI): domain Eukaryota; kingdom Metazoa; phylum Mollusca; class Polyplacophora; order Lepidopleurida; family Hanleyidae; genus Hanleya; species Hanleya hanleyi. The sequence goes on along the minus strand of JAVTVY010048577.1, from coordinate 14,141 downwards.
TATCGAATACGGTGACGCTACCTCGTGACAGCTGGACGAAATTTAAACGGGTGTTGAGCGGCGAGCTCGACGGAAACCTCATCCACATAGACAATGCCATCTACGTATACCGTGCAACCTTCTTCCTACGCCTGGGCCGCTACCAAGATCCTACGCGAGGCTTCACCCTAGACCCCGATCTGTGGTCAGCCTTGGAGAAAGTGGTGCTTATTGTGGACCAGCTGTTTACACCGGACGAGCGATCATCACACCAGTTGGGGTGGGCTCGTGCTATTGAGGACGCGCTGGCTGAACCCCATGAACAACTACATGAACCCGACGACGACGATGCCATTGATTACTCGGCTAGACTCAGTCAGCCCAGTGACATGACCACCTGATCCTTTGATCTCACGGGGTTCTCCCTATAAATACGAGAGACAGTGAAATCTGGTACCATTCACGTACTGACCATGACGGAGCATATAGTACTGGCGTATTTCAGCTTGACCCCCGAGGTTTTCCTGCACGTGTATGCGGATAAGGTCGATATCATGGAGGAGGTGGGCGACATCTGTGATGCGGACCCTACACAACCGTGCCCGGCTCACATTCGTCTGTCCCGGGAGGGCTGGACCAAATTCAAACGGGTGTTGTCTGGTGAACTGGACGGCGATCTCATCCACTTGTGTCACGATGTGTACATCCGACGCGGCCCTTTCTTTGCTCAATTGGCTCGGCTAGATGGAGGTACAGTGCATTTTACCCTTCCCCCTGATCTATGGTCTGCATTGGAAGATGCCGTGGTAGATGTGGATGAAGTGCTTATCAAGCGGTCATCAGACGAGTTGGACTGGTCATTGACCATGGCCACTGTGGAAGCCCACGAAGAAAATCGGAAAGAAACTCCGGCCCAAGATATACCCGTTATAAATAAACGATAGAGCCAGGGTCCATCATCATTGTGTCACCATGAAGCGCTGGGAGAAGGTGTTGGATAACTTATACTACACTCCCGACAGTCCGGCGGCCTATAGTGCATTGTCGGCTCTCTATCGAGCGGCCAAACCCCAAGGGATACAACGTGCCCAAGTCCGAGATTGGTTAAGAAGACAAGACACCTATACCTTACATCGATCTGTCCGTCGCCATTTTCTACGGAACCGCGTCATCGTGGGAGGAATAGATGCCCAGTGGCAAGCGGATTTGGTCGATATGACCGCCTTTGCCAAACACAACGATGGGAATCGGTATATCTTGACGTGCATCGATATCCTATCCAAGTATGCGTGGGTGGTACACATCCGGACGAAAACAGGGGCGAATCTCATAGCGGCGTTCAAAGACATCTTCAAGACCGGGCGCAAACCTTTGTATTTGCAAACCGACGAAGGCACGGAATTCCTCAACACACCGTTCCAACAGTTTCTGAAAGCCCAGAAGGTGTTTTTCTTCCATACGTACAACGAGACCAAGGCTTCCGTGGTGGAAAGGTTCAACAGGACATTCAAAGGCCGTATGTATAAATATTTCACCTACAAGAATACAAGGAGGTACATCGATGTTCTCCCGAAACTGGTGAGGGGTTACAATCGAGCCTATCATCGGAGTATAGAGAGAGCCCCCATTACCGTGACCCAACGCAATGAAGCCCAAGTCCGGCGTGTGTTGTACCCCAGGCCATCGCAGCGAACGACGAAGGCGGTGTACAAGGTCGGGGACCCTGTACGGATCAGTAAAGTCAAGGGCAAGTTCGAGAAAAGTTACTTGCCCAACTGGAGCGATGAGCACTTCCTGATTAAACGGCGCCTACCCCGACAGCAGCGAGTCTATGAACTGGAAGATCTTCAAGGGAACCGTTGCTAGGGACGTTTTACGAGACGGAATTACAGCCTGTCGTAAAAACACAGCAAGACTACTACACGGTGGAGCAGATTTTGAAAATGGAACGTCGACATGGCAAACTGTTTCATTTCGTGAAATGGCAAGGTTGGCCCAGTTCCTTCAATTCCTGGGTCGCTGCAAACCAGGTGAAACGACTATAAAGCCAGACACCACTGCCGTCCTCCTTCATTCCACGTCCGACCACAGTGCTATGGACCAACAGCAGCTGCCTCTGAAGACAGCGTCTCGCAAAACGCGCAAAGCGCAAGTGGTCTTTGGGGTGATAGTGCTAACCCTGCTGAGTTTGTTGTACGGAGGTGTGTTTTACGACGTAGCCTATGTCAGCACGTTACTTAACCAACTGAGAACACCAGCCACCAGCGAAACCGGTCTACAGAGAGCACCAGTCGTATCGAGCCCAGTCACCACCAGCACCACCACACCCCGTGTACAAGCCACGTCGAGCTCTACACCTACACCAAGAACACCCACTACGTCTCAAGACCCACCGGATTTCATCCCTCACAGTGAACAGACAACGACCACCGACGTTGTACCCATCACCACCATCATCATCCCTGAATGTGAACAGACAACGACAACCGACGTTGTACCCACCACCACTCCAGTTCACTCATACGAAATTTACAAGAGCGGGTTACCACGACAACGGATACACGTCGAACCATGGACCCACGGTGGCAGCATCCCTTCACGTGTCTCATCGCAGGACCGACGGGTCTCCGGCAAAACGCACTTCGTCCGGAAGCTCCTTCAACACGCCGACAGCATGATCACCCCACCTATTGTCCGAGTCGTGTGGTGTTACGGAGAATGGCAGGCAGCGTATGCAGCAATGCCCCACATCACGTTCGTGGAAGGCCTACCCAACATGGCCGATTTGGAACCCGACACCTTGGTGGTTCTGGATGATCTCATGGCGGAGACGGATGCGCGGGTCACCCAACTCTTTACCAAAGGCAGCCACCATCGACGGCTCAGCATCATCTACATTGTGCAGAATCTGTTCAGTAAAAACAAAGAACATCAGAACATCAGCTTAAATGCCCACTACCTGGTGGTCTTCAAAAACCCGAGAGATACCACTCAACTGCTGCACCTGGCGAGACAGATATATCCCGGCCGCACACCGTTTGCGTTGGAAGCCTTTAAAGATGCCACAACCCCTCAGCACGGGTATATGCTCTTCGACCTCAAGCAAGCCACCCCCGACCACCTTCGACTACGGACCGGCATCTTTCCCGGAGAGACCCACCACGTGTACTTGCAAAAATAATGTAAACACACCCACAGTGGCGCCCCCAGCTGGGATGTGTGTGTGTTTGATGATGGAGATAATAAAAAGAATGAATACCACAGCAGGGTTGACTTTGTCTGTGAGGTGGATAAAAAGGGCAGAGTTGTGGGTTCTGGCATTAGTTGTACAGGATGTCTGCGCGAGTACGGAAGCACGCTCCCACGCTCCGTGTATTGAAGACGGCCCCACCCGAGTTGGTCCGAACCATTGTACGCGGTGCGGACCCTGACCTTGTACGCTGTCTGTGCGAGATCGGGTACAATCTGTTAAAAGGCAACGTACCACTGACTCCGGCTCAGAAGACCAAGTTGGCCAAGCATAAGACAGGTCTCCGAACCCTAGTCCATAAGCGGGTCCCACAAACACAAAAGAAAAAGGTGTTACAGAAAGGCGGCTTTCTCGGGGCCATCTTAGCACCGTTGGCCGCTTCCGTGTTGGGTCCAGTATTGGGTGGACTCTTCGGCCGACAATGAACCACACGAAAAAAATGGTCCTCGTCGAACCACGGTTGCTTCAAAACCTCCAATCGCCCTACCCTGTGCCACCTACGGTGAAGACCATAAACACCCTCGATGAAGAGATGCAACAGATCTTACAGAGACCGGGGTTAAGCGACAGTGAGAAAGTACAACGGTACAATGAGACGCTTCAGCGGTACATGACGTTCATGGACCAATACAAAACCCTCTCTACCCCAGCAACAGCACCACCACCACCACCACCACCACCACCACGTGACAGACCGCTGACCTCAGCGCCGTTCCAACAGCCGGGTGAGGTAGCCCCCACAGCCCCACAGTGGGTGGAAGACGAAGTGCTGAAGAGTGTACCTGCCTCGTTCAAGAAACAAGCTGGCCTGGTATTACAACGGATGAAACAGAATCCTAACATGACTTGGAATGATAAAGGCGAACTCCTGGTACAGAATCAGGTGGTCCCCGGCACCCACATGACGGATTTAGTGAATGATCTGATGCGTCAACGCAGATCGCACACCGATCCTCGAGGATGGGAGGTCTTCGCTCAAGGCTTGAAAGACATGCATGTACCACAGGAATTGGTGGGGAACCCCCACCGCTGGGCCTTTATGCAGCAAACCCAGCAATCGCCGAGTCGTGCACCACGACTCTCACCACAACCTTCTTGGGAAGCCGACTGGGAACCGGAGTCACCCCCCAAAACTCCACCACCATCACAACGGGCACCTTCTTTTCAGACCTTTAAAAAAACCACCCTCGATCAGGACACCCCACATCTCCAGAGCCGTGACACGTAGCAAGTCAACGCGACGAACACGACGCCGCACACAACCGCCCAAGGCCTGGAACACCTATTAAAACCAACAGCAGCAGCAGGACAGCTCAGTCGCCATGTTTTACCTGACCCTACCCAGTAACAGTTCGCTGGATGTGTTTCCTGACAACACCGTGGCCAAGTACGTCACCCGGTTACCGCAACCGTTACATTTACCTGGCCGGTGGGAATGCGGCCTCGTGGATATCCAATACCCTTACTCGTGGTACAACGTGCGAGCCAATGAAGTGTGGTACGAGGTGACCTACGAAGGCAAAAACACCCGACTCACCCTGCCCGAAGGCCAATACGATACCCCCAAAGAGTTCATGGGTGGGCTGTCAAGACTGATGCATTATAAGGCGCTACGGGGGTGACGAATACTTCAAGACCCATCAAAGCCTATCCCTTCAAGAATCACGTGGACTTCGATTACAACGCCCACAACGACAAGGCACAGCTTATCGTCTCCGGCAAGGCGAGTGTCGTACTGAGTGCTATCCTACAGCAAATGCTGGGTTTCGATCTAAAGACGTTCGCTGGTCCCACCGAACACCATGGCGAGATGCCGATGGATATGAAGTCGGGTATGTACGGACTCTGCGTCTACTCGGACGTGGTGGACAACCACATCGTGGGCGATATCAACACACCTCTGTTACGGGTGGTGCCCATTAAAAAAGACGTATGGAGATCAAGTCCCCCACAGTTTCACCCACATGCTCTACTTGCCCGTACGACAAGCTGACATCAACACGATCACGGTGGATATAAGAGATGACACGGGACGACCGGTGGCATTCGAACGAGGAAAAGTGGTGCTGACACTTCATTTTCGACAAGCACGTGCTCCCCACTTTGCATAATGAAAGTACCTTACGGGTGCGATGCACGCAGCTATGCCGACTATTATGCCCAACAGGCCGGGGGTGGCTTTCCGGTATTTAGCGGTGCACGCATGCAACGAGGACATGGTCTGGGGAACATACTCGGCGGCATTGTGAAAACGTTCCTGCCCTTGGTGACGCGTGGGGTGAAAGCAAGCGGCAAACAAGCGGTACGCAGTGGACTGCAAGTGGCCGGTGATGTCTTGGGGGGTACGGCACCCAAAGAATCCTTGAAACGGCGGGCCAAAGAAGCGGGAGGCGTCTTGGTGGCCAAAGCACAACGCACCGTTGGGAATAAAAGAGCTGCCCCACCGAGATCACGCACCAGTCGACGACCGACCCAGCGACGACGCACATCGAAGAAGACAAAGGATATCTTTTCTTAAAACATGTCCTTAATCCACGCCGAGTCCTGCCCCTCCACCAACAGTGAATTTGATTTGTGGACCGTGCCGCCCACACAAACCAGTGTCGAACAAGGATTATGGGTGGAACATCTCCCGCTCTCCAGCATCAACGAAACCGGACCCATCGAGTTCACCATCAGTAATGCGGATACGGCCTATGTGGATTTAGCCCATACCTACTTGTATGTGAAAGCCAAGGTGGTCAATGGGGCTGGCACCAGAATCGCTGACCAAGCAACGGTGGGCCCGACGAATCTCTGGCTGCACTCGATGTTTCAGCAGGTGGATATTTTTCTCAGCGACAAACTCATCAGTGACTCCAACAACACGTACCCCTATCGAGCCTACATCGAGACACTGTTGTCGTATGGCCGAGAGGCTAAAAATCTCAGCTGACAACCGCTTTATTCTACAAGGACACGCCCGAGCACATGGACACGGCGGACAATGGGGGATATAACAAACGGAAGGCTTTCACTGCGAACAGTGCCTCGGTGGATATGATGGGTCGACTGCATGCAGACATGTTCATGCAAGACCGGTACCTCTTGAACAAGATCCCCATCAAATCCGACTGATACGGGCGCCTCCGACCTTCGCCTTGATGGCCACTAACGTAGAGGGGCATGCAGCGGACTATAAGATTGTCATCCAAGACGCAGTCCTGTATGTCCGAAAAGTGAAACCGAATCCAGCCGTTCAGTTGGGACACATGAAAGCCTTGGAAACAAAACCAGCCCAGTACCCTATCCGACGTGTACAAACCAAAGTGTTCTCTGTGCCTGCTGGAAATATAGGCGCCAACAAAGAAAACCTGTTCCTGGGGGAACTACCCAAGCGATTGATCCTGGCCTGTGTGGAAAATACCAGTTTCAGCGGAGCCTACCCAGAGAATCCGTTTGACTTTCAACATTTCGGCATCAATTTTGTGGCCCTGCATGTGGATGGACAACAGGTGCCAGCCACGGCCTTAACACCGAACTTTGGGCGGAGGAATTTCATTCGAGCTTATCAGAGCCTGTTTACAGCCACCGGTCAAATAAACCAGGACGAAGGGAATATGATCAGTCGGGAGGACTACGCGAACGGATACACGTTGTTCTGTTTCGATCTGACCCCACCTTAGAGAACGACCATCAGCTGGCCCTGGCCAAGCAAGGCAACTTACGGTTGGAAATCCACTTTGCACGAGCCCTGGCGACCACCGTCAATGTGATCTGCTACGCCGAGTTTGACAACATCATTCAAGTGGACAAGGCGCGCAACGTCCTGTGTGACTTCTCCACCTAAAATGGATACAGACCAGATAACCACCGTGCTGCAGAATGACCCAGAGACACGTAGGGTCTTTCAAGGGGTGTTCGCCCGAGATGTGTTTCCATTAGACCGTATGTATCCTGCTGCTTACGTTCTCAACACGGACCCGATGGATCGACCCGGTGAACACTGAGTGGCCGTGTACTTGACAGAACAGCAGGGGGAATACTTTGACCCGTACGGCCTGCCACCCCTCCATCCCGATTTAACAGACTTCATGGATCAAGGCACAGAGACGTGGTGTTGGAACAGTCAAACGTTGCAAAGCCTGACCAGTGGCGTGTGCGGACAATATTGCTTGTTTTACCTGTACCATCGATGCCGGGAAAGACCCTTATCTACTATCGTACAGATGTTTGACGAGTACCCCCAGGCCGAGGACCGCGATGTACTCGTCTATGACTGGGCCGCCCATCATTTCAATGTACAAGCCCCGTTCTGGGCTTAAGTTAATGACAAGCCCCTTGTTCTGGGCTTAAGTTAATGACAAGCCCCTTGTTCTGGGCTTAAGTTTACAAGCCCCTTGTTCTGGGCTTCAATGTACAAGCCCCTTGTTCTGGGCTTCAGTTAATTACAAGCCCCTTGTTCTGGGCTTCAGTTTTCACGTGGTTGTTCTCACGTTGTTGTTGTTCACTGAATAAAAAAAATGAGACCTCACCAAAAAACCCTGTCTTGTGTGTTTTATTCCTAATGCATCAATGCCCAATGTGGAGATTCAGTCAAACTGAAATCAGTGGTGTAGGATGGAGCCAAAATGTAACCCATCAAGTTTAGAATGCAAGAGCACTATAGTAAAAAATAGAGAGCCAATGAAATCAGCCTACAGACCAAGTACGTGTTTTTGGTCTAGGTTTGGAGCGGGCATTTCATTGAGGTACGTATATACGGTGAGTGAAAAGACTCGTCCAACACGTATAGATTATGTTGATGACTATAAGTTCTAGGTAACCCATCAAGGTTAGAATGCAAGAGCACTATAATAAAAATAGAGAGCCAATGAAATCAGCCTACAGACCAAGTACGTGTCTTTGGTCTAGGTTTGGAGCGGGCATTTCATTGAGGTACGTGTATACGGTGAGTGAAGTGACTCGTCCAACACGTATAGATTATGACTATAAGTTCTATGAGCATAATGCATGAAAGTGGCTTTGAACACCGTATTAGCCAATCAGTGGCCTAGAATGGAGCCAAAGGTAACCCATCCATGTCCAGAAAAACATTACCCGGGTATACAAGAACCCAGATGTAGGCGCGGACGTCAGCGAAAGCACACCGTGAGTACCCCAATTCGATTGGCTGATTGTTCGACCGCTGATTGGTTCTTTTTCTCGACCGCTGTTTGGCTCTTTTTCTCGACCGCTGATTGGTCCAAATGGAACTGCCCATCTTTCCCAGGTTCATCTAGAATCCCCTTTTTTTGTGCTCAAGCTCTGACTATAGCGATGCCGCAACATTGTCTCATTGGACATTGGACCGTCTGACCTGGAGGTGACCCTTTGACCTTTTGACCCGCGTCCGCGCGCGCACTGCCGGGGATGACGCGGGATGACGCGGGATGACGCGCGCGCGCGCGCGCGCTGCGGGGCGCTGGGGCGGGGCGGGAAAACACCCCGGCGGTTGAACATTGGAACTCTTGTGGGTTTGGAGGATGAACATACGGACGTGTAAGGGAAAAAATTGGAACTCTTCTATGTTTGGAGGTAGTGTTTAGTGAAAACCCGGAAGTGACGTCACAACCCACGTGACCTGCGTATATACTCCTGTAAAAATAGAGCCGATTTTATTTCTTTGGAAGGGGCAAGGTCAATAGGACTTGCGCTTTTTATACTACTAAACTGTGAAGTAGATTACATCTTACATAGGCCTTAAGGCCGTGATATGCATATGAAGTATTCTGGGGCATGGTCAGTACTTCCCAATTTTCCCATTCGTCTACTACTCGCCGATTTTTTTGATTTTTTTTATTATTATTTATTTATTTATTTATTTATTTATTTCCTCGAGAGCTTTAAAATAAGACCTCAGTCTACCCAATCGGGCCACTAGTGCTCCACCTAGACTCCAACATGTCCACCCCGTATGGATTTATACATACTAATATCCCAGTATATAAGTGTATATGGGTCTATATGGATCTATATACAAGCCTACCCGGTACTTTCATAGTTTTTTCCATCGTATTCTACATGATCAACCTCATAGCTCATAGTAAAAGCCATAAAAAAACCCGACCACCCCTATACCCATACAGGCCAAATATAGCGGGCATCATCTTCGCCTGGGAATTGGTCTAGTCCGAGTTGTCTCCCTTGCACCAAAGCGTATAGATGGCGCTGTGGTTTGAACGAAAAATTAACACCATTTTTTTAAATTTTTTTAATTTTTTTGAAATTATTGAAAAAAATAAAAATTGAAATTATTGAAAAAAAGGATTATTTCAACCCCACACCCAGTCCATTAGATGCCCCTTCATGAATGCTTCACATTGATACCTCACTCCATCCCATCGGTCCACTAGGGGCTCCCCTATCTCCAAAAAGGCTATTTTCATACCCTTCGGCCACCGCGCATGCGCAGAATCACCCTAATTCAACCCCACACCCAGTCCATCAGATGCCCCTTCATCTAAGCTTCAATTTGATACCTCACTCGACCCACTACCCCCAAAAAAAAAAAAATAAAAAAATAAAAAAATGAATGTCGATATCCGAAATGGGTATGAACATTTGGAGCTAGGGGAGCCCCTAATGGTCCAATGGGGTCGAGTGAGGTATCAATGTGAAGCATTCATGAAGGGGCATCTAATGGGCTGGGTGTTGATTGGACGAGAGCTCTGTTATTTTCATACCCTTTTCGGATATCGACATACATTTTTTTATTTTTTTTATTTTTTTTATTTTTTTTATTTTGGGGGTAGTGGGTCGAGTGAGGTATCAAATTGAAGCTTAGGTGAAGGGGTATCTAATGGGCTGGGTGTGGGGTTGAATTAGGGTGATTCTGCGCATGCGCGGTGGCCGAAGGGTATGAAAATAGCCTTTTTGGAGCTAGGGGAGCCCCTAGTGGACCGATGGGATGGAGTGAGGTATCAATGTGAAGCATTCATGAAGGGGCATCTAATGGACTGGGTGTGGGGTTGAAATATCGGCATTCTGCGCATGCGCGGTGGCCGAAGGGTATGAAAATAGACGTGTTGGAGCTAGGGTTTTTTTTACTATTAAAAAAAAGGAAAAAAAGAATGAACACTAAGCATTTTTTTAATTTTCTACTATTTTTATTAACACAAATAGAATGAACGTATTCACAAGGGTATTGAATTTTAATACAATTATATCTGAGTATTGAATTTTTTAATAGGCCGCCATCTTGTACCCATCACCCACCATCCACCCACACGCCGCCATCTTGTACCCATCACCCACCATCCACCCACACGCCGCCATCTTGTACCCATCACCCACCATCCACCCACACGCCGCCATCTTGTACCCATCACCCACCATCCACCCACACGCCGCCACCTTGTACCCATCACCCACCATCCACCCACACGCCGCCATCTTGTACCCATCACCCACCATCCACCCACACGCCGCCATCTTGTACCCATCACCCACCATCCACCCACACGCATGCGCACACTCCTAATTGTGACGTCACCAAAGGTTCTGCGCATGCGCAGTGAAGCGCTAAATACTCCATTTACGCTTTGTATACTACTCACATCATTAACTGTACTTAACAGCTTACCAATATCGGCCGACTCTTTGAGATAGCCAGTCCATACTTCGGATCCATATGTTAAAATAGGCATAATGGTGGAATCAAAAACCTTTTACGCCAAAATTGGTTTGATATCACCAATGCTAATTGCATGTTTAATGGCAAACAAGGCCTTATTTGCTCTACCAGCCAAATTGGACAGTGATTTGTTAAATTTTCCGTTACTATGGAAAGCGAGGCCTAAATATTTGTACGAGTTGCAGCATTCTATTGGCTGATACCCTATATGGAAGGACTCTTTACTTTTTTGGTTTTGTCCAAAGACCATTACTTTTGTCTTACTAATATTTATTGACATACCCCATCTTTGGGTATACTCATTGAGTATATTAAGTTTTGCTTGCAGATCAGTTTTACTCAGGGAGACCAGCACAATGTCATCAGCATAAGCATATACATGAAAACATAGATTATGATTGGTACACGGGACACAAAGCTATAAAATACGAGTATCGAATATCGGATATTTCGATTTTTGTCAAACTGAGTTATTGCTGGACTAAGCTTTTAATGGCAGCATATGTATTCAGTGGTAATATTGAGAACATATAGAAAGTCGGATTCAATGCATCATAGAATAATTTTCTATGGTTGTAAGCAAGTGTTTGCTCGAGACATCAGGGTAACCCATTTGTCTGACATAGCAAACATTTGTACAATAGAATCATACCATCTCACCTCAGCATGCCTTCTGTGTGTATTGTGGTTAATAACTGCAAAGGTCGCCCTATATATCGTACACATTGAACTGTAATCCTAGTTACTTAATACTACGCTGTTCATGTTGGGTTCTTTCTAAGTGTAAGGGTGTAGCTCATGTATCTTGTCAAACGTAATCATAGCGATCCACTTGTCATCAGTTGGGGAACTGATATACCTTGGAATGACGGTGTATTATGGTTCTAGCTTGTCCAGTCCGTTCTGCATTCATGTTTTGTGTCAGTAACTGAGATCGACAAATGCTTCGCCTGAATACATACGCAATATACAAGTCTTCATGGAATATGTCTGTTCAACCGGTGTGCAATTATTAATTATTCGAATATCTGTACCACATTTTTTAATACGATAGTATAGGATTTTATAATTCAGTTAAGGAATCAGATCCGACATTCAATATTCAGCTGTCGTCCGCTAAAGTATGTCCGCGTCAATAAAGAATGTCCGCGTCAGTAAAGAATGTCCGCGTCAGTAAAGAATGTTCGCGTCAATAAAGAATGTCCGCGTCTTGTCCGCGTCAATAAAGAATGTCCGCGTCATGTCCGCGTCAGTAAAGAATCTCCGCGTCAGTAAAGAATGTCCGCGTTATGTCCGCGTCAGTAAAGAATGTCCGCGTCAGTAACGAATCTCCGCGTCAATAAAGAATGTCCGCGTCTTGTCTGAGTCAATAAAGAATGTCCGCGTCAATAAAGAATGTCCGCGTCATGTCCGCGTCAGTAAAGAATGTCCGCGTCATGTTCGCGTCAGTAAAGAATGTCCGCGTCAATAAAGAATGTCCGCGTCATGCCATCGTCAATAAATAATGTCCGCGTCAATAAAGAATGTCCGCGTCATGTCCGCGTCAATAAAGAATGTCCGCGTCATGTCCGCGTCAATAAAGAATGTCCGCGTCATGTCCGCGTCAGTAAAGAATGTCCGCGTCAGTAAAGAATGTCCGCGTCAATAAAGAATGCCCGCGTCAATAAAGAATGTCCGCGTCAAAAAAGAATGTCCGCTTCAATAAAGAATGTCCGCGTCAATAAAGAATGCCCGCGGCAGTAAAGAATGTCCGCGACATGTCCGCGTCAGTAAAGAATGTCCGCGTCAATGAAGAATGCCCGCGTCAATAAAGAATGTCCGCGTCAGTAAAGAATGCCTGCGTCAATAAAGAATGTCCGCGTCAACAAAGAATGTTCGCGCCAATAAAGAATGTTCGCGCCAATAAAGAATGTCCGCGTCAGTAAAGAATGTCCGCGTCAATAAAGAATGTTCGCGTCAATAAAGGAAAAACCGTTTTCGTACAACAGTTAGCATCGTTTCCAAATATGCATAAAATGGGGGGAAAAGAATACACATGATGATTTCCTGCAAGAGAGAAACGGCCAATAGTTTAAATTACGATAATTTAAATGTACTTTCACCATACCTGGCCTGGGAGATGGGGGAGAGGTTCAAATAAAATCCTCATCAAGCAGCCCATAGCTTCGAGTTAACCGAAATAAGAAAACTCAGTAAACGTAGCGTGATATTGCAAACTACGATCGTGTGTACGAAATTTAAATGGCGGTATAACCTGGCTATACATTTTCTGCAAAATTAATCGGTAACTGATTCATTGCTACTAACGTACGTGTATTTTCAACAGGAAAGACAGTTTGATGAATGATAAGTGAACAGGAAAACTGTTAAGACACTAAGTACCTGAATGTGATATTTCCAGATACAGGGAATGAAAAGATCAAGTAAACATTACTTAAAATCGTTCAGGTCATCTTGCTCCTTTACAGTTAAGGCACGACCATTCAGACTGAAATTCTACTCCATGCACACATGTACGGGCAATCGTGTGACTCAGGTGTAAACGTATGGTGTCTTACCACGACGGTGGCACAGTATCTATATAGTGGACCAAGAGAAGGGTAGACCAGGAACAGGTCAAGACCTGACTTGAAGAGATAGCTCCGTCATGAATTTGTTACTGCTGTTGTTGGCGTCTCTGCATCCTAAGGCGGGTAAGTGAATCAATTTGAACTACGATAGACGAAAGATCGCGTTTACTTCTTCTGACCAAAGAGTCTGCACCGTGCTCTGAATTATACTGTTATGAAACACAACATATAATGGTACTGACAAGAAGTCATACGACCCAACAGTCCAATATTCAGAGTGCATATCTAAACCATCACAAATATCAGATACGATCCCTGCCTCTTAGTCCGACACGCAACCCCTATAAGATATTTTATAATACTGATTTCTATTGAGTCTGCCACTTTAACCGGCAAAATCTTCTATTCTGCCGGACCGTCCCTGAACGTGGAGAATGTAGCGGTAGTGACTTTTCATTGGCTGACGAAATTAAACATGGCCGAAAAATTGTCTTCTCGGTACAGGTAAGCTGTGAGAACCATCGAATAAACTACCAACGGAAAGTTCAGAACGGATTCCAAGCCCGAGATTTAACTTAAAAGATGGGTTTCATTATTTTGAGTGGAGAAAATGGCGTATGAAGCATCGTTTTTTGACTGCCGGAAATTTCGGTCCGGCAGCTCAGTCGATTTTGCCGGTTAAACGGGC